>JAJAGP010001831.1:40000-155759 GCA_025084515.1 Ancistrus triradiatus | reverse complement strand
CCTGCAAAGCTTCACTATTAATGGGATACTGTTTAGTGCAAGGAGGTTGCCGACCTGTGAGGACAACTGGTTCCATATCCAAAAGGCCACAATCATCCTTATCTTCAGACCAAATCATATGATCACCTAAGTCAGACTGTTTTAAAGAAGCAATGTTCCAAACACATGAATCAGCAAATATTGACAAAGAGCAGTTCAGAAAATCCATCCCAAAAATGTTTTCAACTTTTCCTACCCAAAACTGCCATGAAATAGTTTTAGGCCCTAGATTAACATCTAAAGGTGCAGATAAACTTAAGCAAATACCAGCATTTCCTATTCCTTCAGCTGTGATGTGTCTGTTAGTTAAAGGTACTCCTAAAGATTGACAAACTGTTTCTGACAGCGTGCTAATTTGAGCTCCTGTGTCTACGAGAAATGAAAAATTTTGTTCCCTGATTTGAACATCAACAAAAGACGGTTCTCAAAAACTTTACTGATAGCGCATAGATAGGCTGAAACGGCAGGGCAACTTAGTTGAAAGCTGGTGCAGAGAGGGGTTGTTGACACCTCTGTGCAACCTTGCACTGCCTTGATTATCATAGCAAACTGGTCCTGTGATATTCCCTGAAAAGGACTCCCTGCTGTTTGTTCCTGAGGAAAATCCTCTTGGCTATCCTTCATCTTTATGCCCTTTTTGTGATTGTCTGCTTGTCTCTTACGACAATCTTTGGCAAATCTTTTGTGGCAGTAGTGACACTCCTTTTTTTGCTTATAGAACATCTGACTGGAACTAGGGTTAGACCTATTCTGTGTGAGGACATGTATGAATGCTGGAACATGGTTTGGTTCTAGATCCATGTCCAAGCGGTCGAGTTCATTTTTTAGATCAACCCATTTAGTTTTTCGCCAGTTTGGAAGAGCTGTTACCAAGGCCTGTCTGAGATCTGGTCTCAGAGATTCAACCAGCTGTCCAAAATTGGGACCATCCGTTGTGTGATCAATGTTATCACTTTTGTATTTATCAATCCCACAATGGCGCAGAAAAACTCTTTCAAACCGCTCACAGTGCTCTACAGCTGATTCACCTTTCCTTTGTTTACAATGGGTTATCTGCCTCCAGTCAGTGGTTTTGCGACACTTATGGCTAATCCATTCCCTAAATATTCTCCAACCCTGATCAATGTCCTGACCTCTCTCACCTAAACCATCCAACACCTTGGTGGAAAGCTGCCTGCTATCTGTTATGTTTAGCACCTGGCTTGCTATAGCTACAGCATCATTTGGATGTAATGAATAAAGGTTTCTTTTTTTCTCCATGAGATCAATAAAATCATTTCCCTTGGGTGTTTAAATTCTTTAGAAAGTTTGTCTAATGTGACTGCATCTAAAGGGACATGGCTGACCTCTACTTTAGTTTCCTTAATTTCACCTCCTCGATTAAGTACCTCAGACGATATGATTGTTACTGGTCTCATCTGAGCGTGTCCTGAAAAAGATACTTTAGCACTAGCGTGGTCAGAGTCATCGTTAGATAACCAAGATTCTGATCCATCCGAGTGGTCAGTCTCGATACCCCTGGCAATTCCTTCAGCTATTCCTTCAGCTTTTTTTAACTTTTCATCCATAGATTTCAACTTGCATTCCCAGTATTGCTTAATGACAAAAAGACATTCCTTAACCGAATTGTGCTTGAGGCCATAACCTAAAGCTGTTTTACACTCAGCAAGAGTCCATTCTCTATCAGCAGAGAAGCCTTTGGATGAGAATTATTGAGCCCTCTTTTGTTCATTAATATGTTTCTTCACTACGTTATTGGTTAATGTTTCAAAATCTGAATGAGTCCACTGAGGAATTTCAGGTCCTCCCTTAACTAAGGTGCTGTTTTTATAGTTAAGAGGTTTCCAATAATCTTTACCAAGATTCTGAGCATTTTTGACTGTACTAAACATGGTGAGGAAACAGGAGAACAAAACCAACCCTTACTTAGCTGAAATTACAGCAGAAAAGTGACACTATCAGCAGTAACACAGAATTTCACAATTTTCAATTAGAATAGCAGTTGCAAATGCAGTAACAACAGTAACAAATCGACTTATTTCCCTTCAGGAAACAACAATCAACAAATTTCCTAACACCTAACACCAAACTTCAACAACAAACTTCTCCTTTGCTTACAGAATACTACGCTGTAACGACATACACGTCCCTCGAGTCAGAGGGGATCCCAGTTACAAAAATACAGTAACGAACATATGTCCCTTTATTTCAAATAAAGAGGATAACAGTTACTAATGCGGTAACACGCACTTTCCCTTGATTACCAAGAGGATACCAGTTACCAAATGCAGTGTACACAAAAAATAGACTTCACTCTCTTTGTTTAATGAGAGGATACCAGCTACAACTACACTGTAACAACACTTTACTGACTCCAGCCAAAATTTTTCTTTAGGTTTGAAATGGCGTTCGTTTACTCACCGAGTAGAGTTTCAGTTTGCCATCCGGGTAACGGCACCAAGTTGTTAGAACATTCAGGGCCTCTCAGAAGTCCAGGAGAAGGGACCATCAGCATAGGAGTTTATTTACACATACAGTACAGAGAGTCATGTATGGGTACAGCAGCGTAGATCACCATTCTGAAATACATACTTCTTAGCAAGCTTTATGTACCCTAGGTTTGACAGGAAGGGGGGTAAGAGAAAGAGGTGTGATGTAGACCAAGGATGTTGATGGATAAAAGGTGAAGGGGAGACAAGATGCGAAGTCAAGAGGTGTGGGGAACAGGGTGATTTAAAGAACAAGAGACAGAATGGGAAGGCAAGAGGTGTGGGGAACAGGGTGATTTAAAGAACAATAAGGCAGACGAGAGGGTGTGAGACAGTGAATACAGTAATTTTTCTCACTTGCATGTCTTTGGACTGTGGGAGGAAACCGGAGTACCCACGCGGATACGGGGAGCACATGCAGACTCCACACAGAAAGGACCCAGGCCGCTCCACCTTGGGATTGAACCCAGGACCTTCTTGCTGTGAGGCGGCGATGCTACCCACCGAGCCACCGTGCCGCCCCATGCATGTTCGATAATCCAGGTAAGAAAATCTCAGAAGTTGAATCTGTTCATCTGGACATAGGCTATGGCATCAAAATAGGGCCAAAAGATCTGAGAATCAAAAACCAGAATTCATAATAGGGTTATCTGAACGGAAGTGAGGTTATCACGTCGCACAATCGGAGAATATCGTTAACGTTCTCAACTGACTTCATTAATTTAAACATCAGCTCATCTCAAAATGTATTGCTGACCTGCCTGAGATGAAGAGCAGGGCACTCAGATTTAGTATTTAGATATTTATTTAATGTAACATTGTGAATTTAATTCTTTGTATCTCAAATATATCAGTAACATCAGTGTTTTGAAAATACTGATGTTACTGATATATTTGAGATACAAAGACTGAACTTGTATTATATATAAACCCTAATTCGTTATTGTTACTTTTCCTGATTAAAACTATTTTTAACCCAAATTTGTTAAAAAAATTTTGTTATGTGTTAAAATTGATGATAATATTTACATAACCTAATGCTTCTGAAAGGTTTAGAATGTAGAAATTATTAGCCTACCTTAAATTATTAACTATTTAAAACATTTATTACAAGAAATACAATACGGTATTAATATGAAGAAAAATAAACAAATCAATCATCCTGAGCAGCACTATTAAATAAACTAAACTGAAACATCTGAAGATCTCTGTGTGTCAAAACAATGTTAATTACCAACAAGATTTTCAGGTTCTGTAGCACTCACCTGGTACAAACCTACAGTCTCAGGGCTGAACGAAAGATTAGCATAGAAATATTTACACACACACACAGACACACACACACACACACACACACACACACACACACACACACACACACACTTTTGCTGTAGCTGTCATCAGTGTGACACTTGGAGCTCATTGGTTTGATTAATCTAGATGTCTGCTCATTAAGGTAAACGTTTAACTTCATTATTAAACCTTATTACTCACTTTACAAATTCAACATTTTTTCGGTGTTGTAGTTTTATCATGTTAGTATTTAAAAATCTTGTCAAGAAACACTGGGGAATCATCTGTAGGGGTCCCAATACTTTTGGTAAACTTATTTTTGAAGTTTCCAGTATGTGTTGCAGCTGATGGATATGTTTGTTTTGTTTAGGATAGAAAAAAATGTTGTTTCATTAGAGGTGTGAAAGGCTTGAGCTCTTCTGTTACTGTCGCACCCTCTTCTGTGATATGTGAATGCTTATTTTTTTCTTGCTTTTTTCATCTTCTTTCCTACTTCCTCTTTTTTTTCTTATCTTTCACTCTTTCTTTCTCGTCACATGTGCACCATATTCTTTATGTTCTCTTTTTCGAAGATGTCTCAGATATCGCAGAAGGTTCTGACTCTGGACACGACGGCGGCTCAGGGACTAAAACACGGAATCAACTTCAAGAAAAACGAAGATGGAAAATGTTTTATTATTTACAAGAATCAGGAGGAATTGCGAGCCTGCAAGAACCAGTGCAAACACCAGGGCGGAATCTTCATCACCGACGTTGAGGATCTGGACTGCAGGTGAGTGCTCATTTATTCCGATGCTCCACTTTAGGGTCCACAGGGTGTTTTTAGGGTTTTTATCATGTTTGTGGACACACAGCACAATGTTTCATACAGAAACCAATAGAACCAGAGCCTCACCTTTTGTTTTCTTATTCCTCCTCCACCAACCCTCAAAGTCAACAATTTAAGCAATTAATTTCAATAACCAGAATTGTTCTATACTAGCTTCAGAATTAAGTCAATATATAAAACTGAAATGAAATCAAATCATTTGTCATTTGTTAATTATTTAAATTTTTACATGCTATTTTACTTAATTTTCATTTAATTTTTTTTTCTTATTTGTAAAATGCTTGAATGACCCAGTGGATCAAACTGACATGCCTAAACCTTTAGAGTCACCCAATAAAGTTGGACTTTGGTCAATTATCACTGACTTTATTGATTATAATCCTCACTCTCCATATGGAGTGTGACAGAGACAAGTGAGTGTAAGTGCAAATGCTTTACTACAAACAGACCTGGTGGTCACAAAAGAGAAAGTGTGGCATGCTGTGGGAAATACCTCGGGGATTTGTTTACAACCCCTAAAGTCTGCGTGAGGTGAATCACGGTACTCCGTACACAGAGATTGAAAAAGACACACCGCGGTGCGAGGCTGTGCCAGAGCATGAAATGGACATGCTAACATGGAGGATGGGACTGAATGCAACTCAGCGTTCCTCAACGGCAGAGAGGAGGGGGCTACTAAGCCCAAATGGGTCAACGTGAAGCAAAGACTGGAGTAGAGGAAACGCGAGGAAGCTGATAGCCAAGGGGCTGACTGAACCTAGCCTAGCCACTAAGCCCTATCGTACCGTGAGCCTTCTGGACTCTACATGGCCTACCGCCTAAAAGTGATAGGTCTACCAGAATCCCTAACAAGCAAAGCACCAAAAAAAAAAGACCACAAGCATGCGAAAGCCGTGTGAAGACTCAGGATCCTAAAGTGACTCTGTGTATCGGACTATTTAATGCTGATGTGCATATTTCACATTTTACTTGAACTATGACTCCATGACTTATTAGTTTAGACAAATTAGTTTCATTCTTAGATTTATCATCTACGCCGCCCATGTAGGTTGGGTCCCTTTTTGAGTCTTGGTCCTCCCAAGGTTTTTTCTTAGGGAGTTTTTCCTTGCCACTGTCACTGTTGCTCAATTTTGGATTGGACTTAGATATTAGGAGATAATCTACAACTGTAAAGTTTCTTTGAGACAATGCTCCATTGTAAAAAGTGCTATATAAATCAATCTGACTTGACTTGACTTTACTATAGGGTGAGGACACAACACCTGTCTGGGCTCAAAAGTGCACTTAAATAGCCCGGCCAAGAGGTGTTGCCAATTGCGCACATGGCGCCAAATGAGTGCTGACGCATGTGCGATTAGCGTAAGGCCAGGTCAGCATGACTCGTGATAGTAACCCCCCCCCCCAAGGGGTGGCGCCTGGGCACCCCTAACTGAGTTTACAACCTTCCCTAGACTGTCGGACACACTCAGGATTGAGCAGATGACATCCGGGAGACACCGGTAGGATGCACCTTCAAATAGGGGCCAAACAGGAGGGTGGGCCAACACGAGCTTTGTACAGGACTCAGGATGCTTGGGCTCAGGACTAGCCACAAGCAGTTCAGAGATGGAGCTCGGCACAGGCAGCTCAGGGGGCGGAGCTCGGAGCTAGTGGCTCAGGCAGCTCAGGCTGGGCGACCAGATGAAAATAAACTTGACCAGAGGTCAACAAAAGAGACCAAAGTGCAGGGTTTGGCGGTAGTGACCATGGAGCAGGGGTCAGCACAAATGACTGTGGCGCAGGGGTGAGAGCATGAGATGGACACTCATGTGTGAGGTGATGCACAGTACCCCGTACACAGAGCCTGAAAAAGACGCACTGCAGCGTGAGGCTGTGCCTGGACGGAGCATGAAATGAACCTGCTAACACGGGGAACAAGACTGAACGCAGCTCAGCGTTCCTTGAGGGTGCGATTGGAACAGGAAGATGCTAATTTCCCAATTGCGGACGGAAGGGGGCTACTAAGTGCAAATGGGTCCATGTCAAATGAAGACTGGAAGCACGAGGAAGCCGAGAGCCAAGGGGCTGACTGACCCTAGCCTAACCGCTAAGCCCTATCATACCTTGAGCCTTCGCAATAGGTCTACCAGTCTCCCTAACAAGTAAAGCACCAACAAAAAGACCACAAGCACATGAAAGTCATGTGAGGGCTGTACTGGGTGAGGACTCAACACCTGTCTGGGCTCAAAGGTGCATTTAAATAGCCCGGCCAACAGGTGTCGCCAATCGCACACACAGTGCCAAATGAGTGCTGACGCATGCATGATCGATCACACTTAGCATGCTCTGGCCAAAACATTAGTTGACGCTGCCCTCTAGCGACACAAGGCCAAGTCAGCATGACTCCTGATAGAGACAGCATGTTACAGCTAAGCTAATGCAAACACATGGACTAATGAGCGTGCTAACCACTTTCAACCCTGCTGACAAGGAACAGAGTCAGAGGGCAGAGGGGAGCCATGTAGGATGACGTGACTAACAGGCTGTTCCCAGCACACATCATCCAGACAGAAACTTCGTAAAGTTTTATAGTCAAACATAAGCATCTGTTCACTCTCATATTTCCACATTCTCATAAACAGTAAAGATAAAGGATGAGCATATGCTTTGCTAGACTGGTTAATCATCCCCAGTTATCACTGATTGTCATTATAGCTGAATTAACAATAGCTCTCATGCTCCGTACGGGGAAGAAAATGGAGACGGACATATTGTAGCAACCATCTGGCAGAAGACATCCACATCATAGTCTGGTATGGGGTTAAGGGAGGTTGGGACTCCCACTGAAGATCAGTTTTGGAGTACTAGTCCCCTGACGAGTTTGTCCACAAGCTTTGGAGTACTGGAAGAACACTCCCCTAGGCCTTTATGGCAGTCAGGTAATTTGTCAATCTGGGTACACGGAAGGGAGACAAAGACAGGCATCATTCTGACAACTGAACTTAATTTTCTTTGTCTTTATAAAGTGAATGACCCAGTGGTTGAAAGGTGCTTTAAAAATAAATTTGGCTGAAGTGTTGGTGTCACACAGAAGTGTTTGTGTGACATCAGATTCTCATAAACAGTACAAATAATAGATGAGCAGATTCTTTATTGGACTGGTTAATGATTCACCCCCACCCCCACCCCGCCCCTCAGCTCAAACATTTCAGCACCATTTACAGTTTTTAGCACACACTCTTATCCAGAAGACATGAACCATCATTACTGTAAGCAGACTTTGGATAAAGATTAGAGCCAATCTGGTCCAGAGTGGATGCAGATTAATACAAAGTGACAGGTTATTTTATATAGAAAGAATTTAATTCTGATTATTGAGCTGAGGATGCAGTCTTCTCCTTCATGCCATGTTACTTAACTTTATCTGCTTTTACATTTTCCTTCTTTAATTTCTGTGTTGTTCCTCGATATGAGCCATGGTATATGAACCCAAACATTGAAAACGGTATAATTATAATTAATATCCTTTTATTTCTCAGGACAGTTCAATGCACCAAACACTACTGGAAGCTAAACGTGGCCACTATGCAGTACATCAATCCACCAGACAGCTTCGTTCAGGATGAGCTCGGTGAGAAAACCAGCACTACATGAACTCATTTGTCAGAATACAAGGATGGAAGAACCTTCTGTAAATACAGGGCGAGGCAGATAAACAGGTAGACAGACAGGTAGGTTGCCTAGAGAGTTCATGGGCAAGCGCACCTGGAGCATAGCAAGTTCAGAAGAGTTTGCAGTCACACCCATCTGGAGCACAGTGAGTCAGAAAGTTCACACTGGTGTTGGATGAGAGGGGGTTGGTGTTGAGGTCAGCTCAAATTCAGCTCTTTAGAATGACAAATTCTTTCACTAAATTTTATAAAGGCAGACTGCATGGCTGGTTCTGGATTTTATTGACCTGTAGTAATGGGACTGACAGAAACAGCTGGATTCAATCATTAAGGGGGGTGTCCCAATACTTTTGACCATATAGTGTGTGTTTGTGGATCAAGTTAGGTCCTCACAAAGTTAGAAACATCTGATATTTGACAAGTCCTATTTTCCATTTTTAACTAAAACTGTAACTTTTATTTGGAAAGCCAAAAGAGCCATAAATGACCTTTACTGAGGTTTACTGAGGTTAAGGTTAGAGATAAGTGTCAAATGTGTGTGTGTGTGTGTGTGTGTGTGTGTGTGTGTGTGTGTGTGTGTGTGTGTAGAAGTGGTACACTGTGAAGATGGAGGGTTGGAGTTATGGGAGTTAAACCCTCCTGATCCCTGGAAGACTGATCCCAGACCGACTGAGGACCTACAGCCAGGAGAAGTTACGGTAACACACACACACGCACACTAGTCCATCACTACTCAGAGCTGAGTTTGAGTTTTGGTGGGTGCACCACAGACCTGTCCCATATCTCCCACATTGATCGATGGCCACACCAACAAAGATCCACAAATCAAGAGAAAATGGGGAAAAAAGACAAAGTTTGACTTACAGTTAATTCTGTGTGTGTTTGTGTGTGTGTGTTTCCACAGCTGACCTACATTACACATGCCTGTGTAGAGCTGAAGGCGGGGTCTAAGAAGATGATGTTTGATCCGTGGTTGGTGGGACCGGCATTTGCTCGTGGTTGGTGGCTTTTACATGAACCTCCGGCCGATGCTTTGGAAAGACTTTTTAGCGCCGATCTAATCTATATCAGCCATCTGCATTCGGACCACCTCAGGTACAAACAAACTGTAAAACTCAGCTTTAATCATGATCTGTGAAGTTTGTTTCCCACGTGCTCCAGATTATTTGCAGCTGCCTGTAAAGGCATATATGTTACGGTTTGCCATATTAAAACCCGGGCGAACTAAGAAAACAAAAAATATAAGGTTTTAGGACTGAATTGCAGTTACCTCCAGATGGAAAAGGGGGCACACCGTTAAAAAATAAAGAAATAAGGGTTTGTAGTTATAACCAAAAAATGAACAAAAAGAAAAGGAAAAGAAACGAACCAACCTGAGTCTGGGTGGCTGAGGATCGTGACTCACTGACTTAACAGCGGCCACGGAGACGCGACAGCCACACCAGACTAGGAAGTTATATAAGGACACACTGAAGCGCCGTTAGGGAACGGACTCGAAAAAAGGATGCTTAGGCAACTAGATAAATAAAATAAATATCAAGGATAAAGTCCCCTTAAAGCGCTGAATGCGCTGCAGAGAATTAAACTGCTGAAAAGAGAAACATAAAGCTCCAATTCAAAGGAGCAGGCGATCGCTCTCTCACTCTGGCTGAGCAGAGCCTGCAGCTCACTAGAGCGAGGGGGAGAGAGAGAGTGATGACGTAAGCGTCAGGAGGGAGCGTGAGGAGGGGTGAAGCGAAACGTTCTCCTGACAGAGAGAAGTGTGAATCCCGGCTTGCTGAATCCAAATGTGATGAAGAAAAGCAAGACGGCAATGGTGCTGCACAGCGCTTCTCCAGTACAAACGCAATCACAAAGAGGAGGCATCAATTCTCCGATCGTGTAGAGAGGGGGGACTGAGACGACCGACGAGGCTGGAGCGGTGAGGGAGAGCACGGGGAACTCACTGCCCAAACGGAGTGAGCCGGAAGCCGCGTTTGGGGCTCGACGGAGAGGAGGAGGATAGGATACCAGGACGATTAATGAATTCTGACCCTACACTAATCAAACTAAGTCCTACCTTACCTCCGAACCTCCCGGTCCATACAATTACTGGCGATCTACCAATCGTCAGTTACCCACTTTCCCTAGCAACACCGCGAGGCTGAGGCAAGCAATGCAGCAGCAACCTGCTAGACTTCAGGAGTGTCTTATATACCTGAGCGAGCAGGTGCTGCCACTCTAATGAAACCACAATTAGACGGGAACGCGCGGGATCAGAAACGCGTGTCTCGAACTGAAAACAGGAGCAACGCTGACCCCTATTGTCCAAGGGACGGAAATCAGCGTGGCCTGTGACAGAAAGTAAATAAACACCGAATAAATAAAGGAAACACTACTAACGCGGAAGCGGAGACAAACAAAAAACTCGGCAAAGAGCCGAATACTCCCGAAGCGAGCTCCGGGGATGCGCATGCGCAGCACGATGCACATGGGGTTTGGGAACATGCTGACTTCATGCAGCATTCTCGAGACAAAACAGAAAAGTGCTTGGAGGTAGGCGCGTTAAACAAGCGTTAAACAAAGACGAATGAGCGAAAAAACTAAAGAGAGTATAAGCTCACCGAGCCGAAACCTGGAGGTCCTGGAAAAAGTCGAAAAGGCAATGGCGACAAGAGCTGCGATTGCGAGTCCGAAGCCACAAAGCTGAGGGGGGAGGGCTGCCCTGAAGCCAGTGACCAAGAGAGTCTGACCCTGTCTTGACCAGCTAAAGCCCTGGCATACTTTGAGCCTTGCGATTCTACGTAGCTGACCCTCTTCAAAGGGCAAGCCTGACCACTCTCCCTGCCTGGCTGAGGTCACTGAAAGTGGGTGATAAGTGAAGCGGATACTGGAATCACTAATGCGGTACGTATGCCTAAAGACGTCGAGGAGACCGCCTCAAAATGGTGAAATGGTGCAACACCTCAATGGGCTCAGGGACATTCTTAAATACCTGAGCCAGCAGGTGTTGTGAATTTAGTAATCAATGCCACAAAAACCTGCGACTGTGAGCCACAGAACGCCATGTGAGCATCAGGACAATTCATGAATCGACGCTGCCCTCTAGTGTACACAAGACAGGGGCAGCGCAACTTGTAATAATATAAGGCTGAACCATACCGTTTATTCACTAATTCCTTTCCAGTTTTACCATATCAACAAACTCTTAAACTACTGAATTTACACATTTATTTAATTACTTAGTTGACTTAGATAATTAGCATTAGCACTGAATGCTAACCAACATGTGTGTCTTTTAGCTATTCTACACTGAAGCTTCTCGCTGACAGAAGATCAGATATCCCCATTTACGTAGGAGACACGCCACGCCCCGTGTTCTGGTAATGCTACACCTCTGTTTGTTGTTGTACCTCAGATCCAGATCATGTCAAGTCAAGTCAGATCTATTTATATAGCACTTTTTACAATGGAACATTGTCTAAAAGCAACTTTATAATTTTAAATTATCTCCTAATATCTACGTCCAATCCCAAATTGAGCAAGCCTAGGGTGACAGTGGCAAGGAAAAACTCTCTAAGTGTATTGAAGAAGGAACAATGGGAGGACCAAGACTCAAAAAGGGTCCCAACTTCCTTGGGCGGCGTAGATGATAAATCTAAGAATGAAACATATTTATATAAACTAATAACCCATGGAGTCATAGTTCAACTAAAATGTGTAATATGCACATAGACATTAAGTAGTCCGATACACAGAGTCACTCTAGGATCCTAAGTCTAAGCAGGAAAGTCATTGGCGGCACTTCGTCCCCAGATAACCAGAGGAGGGAGAGAGTTACTGCCCTCTGGTGGCCCGGGTATGATGGGGCTGGAGCTGATGACGGAAGCAGCTTGAGTGAAGCTGGAACTGGAACCCTGCATTTGCCTGCTCGTCCCTTGACCCCCACCTAGCAATAAGACTCTTTGACTATGAACCCCCAGCTCTGCCCTTAGTCTAAGGCAAGGATGCACAAGTCAAGATCTCGAGAACCGAAGCCCAGTTCAGCCAGACCGCCCACCCAACACTCCTAGCTAACGGACAAGGCAGACAGGCCAGACATGACACCAGACTTCAGCCCCAGTGACCCGAGCCATACATCCTGGTGTAAATCTAGCCAAAAGCCTGCGTAAATAAGTATGTCTTTAGCCTAGACTTAAAACTTTGGAGAGTGTCTGAGTCTCGAATTAAAGTGGGAAGTTTATTCCATAGTTGGGGGGCTATGTATGAGAAAGCCTTTCCCCCTGCTGTGAATTTTTTTATTTTAGGAACTAAAAAATGTCCTGCACCCTGCGAACAAAGTAGACGAGTTGGATTGTAAGACTCTAAGAGTTCACTCAGATAATGTGGGGCCAGGCCTTTATAAGTTATACGAAGTATTTTGTAATCAGTGCGGAATTTAACTGGTAACCAGTGTAGTGATGATAGAACAGGAATAATATGATCAAATTTTCTAGTTCGAGTTAGCACTCGGGTGGCTGCATTCTGAACAAATTGAAGTTTATTTATAGATTTACTGGAGCATCCAGTAAGTAAGGCGTTACAATAATCCAACCTTGAAGAATGACTTTAGTTTCATACTTAGATTTATCATCTTCGCCGCTCAAGGAGGTTGGTGTTAAGGATCACTCCCTGGCCACGTTCGGCCAGGAGTTGTCCCAGTTTGACCGCGTGAGCTGCAGCAGCGCGATCGCGCATGCGTCAGCTTTCCCGGGCCATTTACGGGTAAGTGGCGCCACCTGGAGTCCTACCTATATAAACACACCTTATGGACTCAGTGGTTGCCACTGCCTACGCCCGCTGTCACGTGACTTTGCATGTACCCGGCTTTTTGAAAGCACAGACGCGTTTGCTGCTGCCTGCATTCTGGCTTTTTGACGGCTCGTTTCATTTCTTTTATTTATTATTCATTTTGTTAGGGATAAAGGTAGTCTGGGGGAATTAAGATCCTCAGACATGAGGCTGCTAGGAAGCAGCCCGGTAAGTTAGGGCCCTAGGTAGGGTAGGGTCAGTTATTTTGTTTATTTATATTTTAGTTCATTTGCCGAGTTGCTTCGGCAGCTATTAAACCTTTATCCCAGCCGTCTTTTTCATACCGCCCCCCCTCCTCACCACGATCGAGAGTATTTATTCCCCGATCGTGTTTGAAGAGGACGCAGTGTTTGATAACCACGTCCTCTTCACTTTCCTGCGACCGTGCCACGCCCCCCCGCGGCCGTGTTTAAACCGCAGTGTTGCTGCACGTGCTTGTGGAAGCTCCGATCGGGCGCATATATTGCGCAACGGAGGCACGTCGTAAGCATGCTGTGAATTATAGTATGTCACGCTTATGGCGTGCAGTTTAGTTTATTTAGTTTTATTTATTAATTGTGTTTTTTATTTAGTTTCTTTAGTTATTTATTTCTTTGATTTCATTTGCTTTTATTTATTTATCTCATTTCAGTTATAATTACCAACTGGAGCTAACTGCATTTGGGTCCAACCCATTTATATTTTTGTTTAATACGGTTCGTCATTGTTTTAGTATGGCGAACCGTAACAGAAGGCAGTGGCCAGCCAAGGGACCCAGCGTTAGCTCCTGGATCTCCAATATGGAGGTTCCCAGATGCCATAGACGGCTGGTTTCGCTACCCGGGTCGCGGTTGGCATTTGGGCATTTTTAGTTTCCTCACTATGAGGATTTTTGTTATCAGCTCGATGAGGATTTTTCTTATCCTCACGCTGAGGAATTTTTGTATCCTCACGATGAGGATTCTTTGTATCCTCTCGAGGAGGATTTTTCTTATTCTCAGGCTGAGGATTTTTCTTATCCTCACGGGGAGGACTTTTCTCAGCCTGCCCCTCCCAAATTGCCCAGCCCTCGCCGCCGTCGGCGTCCACATGGGGCCCGGATGGATTTGTTCAGCGGCATCATCCATCCGGACCCCAAGCCACTTGTTCCTGCCCCCGAACCCATGACCATTTACAACATTGATCAGGGTCCCGCTAGTGTGCAGGAGTATGTGACTGAATTCAGTACCCTAGCCGCACAGAGCGGCTTGCATGGGCCGGCTCTCATTGGGCCCTTTAGAACAGGGCTTAGTCATGATGTGGACATTGAGCTGTGCTTCCTCCCACCCACCTCTTCCTTTGACCACCTGATTGAGTTGGCCAGGTTGGCAGAGATCCGCCGCGATCAACGTGTGAGGAAGAAGGCGGATAGAATTCGCATGCTCCTGCTGGGAAATGGAGCGCACTGTGCCCTCCAGCGTTGAACCTGGGCTCGTCGCGCATTCAAGCTCCGCACCTGGGCAGTCAGACCTCGTGCTAGAGCCTTTAGCGCCACCTAGCCTCATTCACAAGCGCATTAAACGCTCGAGCTGGCAGAACGAGCGCAAAGCGCCCCCCAGCTTTGAACCTGGGCTCGTCACACGCCCTTGCTCCGCACTAGGGCAGTCCGACCCTGTGCCTGAGCTTATGGCGCCCCCTGGCCCTGTACCTGGGCCCGCCACACACTTTAGTTCTGTGTCTGAGCTGAAAGACTCCACGGTGAGGCATATAGCGCCGCCTGGCCTCGTACAGGAGCCGTTTGTGCCTTTAAGCCCCATGTCTGAGCAAGGAAGCTCCACGCCTGGGCAGTTAGCACACTGGCCGTCGCCCCCGACCCCTGTGCCTCGGTCACAAAGACCAAATCCTGTGCTCCTTGACCCATTACAGGAGCACAGCGCTCCCTCTCAGAAAGCCCCTTGGCCATGGGTCAACTCTCATAAGACCCCTGGGTTCTTGGACCTCAAGCAGGGGACCGGGTCAGTCCTGGAATTGGTGGGGGACTTTAACACCCTAGCCGTTACTTCCGGCTTCAATGACCAGGTCCTTATAGCTCTTTTTTCACAGGCGCTTAACGAGGAGGTGTTGAGCGAGCTGGATCAGCTCGAGCCACCCTCCTCTATTATGGAGCTGTATGACCTGGCCATTGATGCGGAGTTTTGCCTCCGTAGGTCCCATGGTGGGTCCCTCAGGGTCACTGAGGGCCAACCAAGTCTCGAACCTAAGCAACCAAGCTCTATTCTAGAGCTGGCTGCACCCGTTGACCTCGTACTTGGGCACATAGCACCGCCAAACCAGTTCTCGAACCTGAGCAACCAAGCTCTATTCTAGAGCTCGCTGCACCGTTGACCCCGTACTTGGGCAAATAGCGCCGCCAAGTCTCGAACTTGAGCAACCAAGCTCCGTTCTAGAGCTCGCCACACTGTTTGACCCTGTACTTGGGCACATAGCATCGCCAAGTATCAAACCTGAGCAACCAAGCTCCGTTCTATAGCTCGCCGCACCCGTTGACCTCGTACTTGGGCACATAGCACGCCCAAGTCTCAGAACGTGGAGCAAACTGAGGTTTGTTCTAGAGCTCGCCACGCCCATTGACCCCGTACTTGGGCAAATAGCGCCGCCAAGTCTCGAACTTGAGCAACCAAGCTCCGTTCTAGGGCTTGCCACACCCGTTGACCCTGTACTTGGGCACATAGCATCGCCAAGTCTCGAACGTGAGCAACCAAGCTCCGTTCTAGAGCTCGCCGCGCCCGTTGACCCCGTACTTGGGCACATAGCACCGTCAAGTCTCAAACCTGAGCAACTAAGCTCCGTTCTAGAGCTTGCCGTGCCCGTTGACCCCGTACTTGGGCACATTGCGCCGCCAAGTCTCGAACCTGAGCAACTAAGCTCCGTTCTAGAGCTCATCGTGCCCGTTGGCCCCGTACAGGAGCCTTATGCGCCTTTTAGCCCCGTGTTTGAGCACATTGGCTCCATGAAGAGGCTTACAGTGCCATCTAGCCCTGTTCATGAGCACACTGCATGCTCAAGCTGGAAGAGAGAGCATACTGCGCCCCTCAGCGGTGAACCTGGGCTCGCCGCGCTTTCAAGCTCTGCACCAGGGCAGTCAGACCCCGTGCCTGAGCATATGGCGCCCCCTGGCCCTGTACCTGGGCCCGCCGTGCATGCAAGCCCCGTGTTCGAGCACAAAGACCCCATGGTGAGGCAGTTCGCGCCGCCTGGTCCTGTACAGGAGCCCTTTGTGCCTCCTAGCCCCGCGTCTGAGCCAGCAAGCTTCACGCCTGGGCAGTTTGCACACTGGTCGTTGCCGCCGACCCCTGTGTCTATGTCACCAAGACCGATTCCTGTACCGTGATCGTTAGTCCCAGTCCCTACGCCACGGTCACCAAGACCGATTCCTGTGCCACGATCTCTGGTCCCGATCCCCACGCCACGGTCACCAAGACCGATTCCTGCGTCGCCATGGTCGTCGTTGTTGACCATGTCTCTGACGTCCTTGGCATCTGTGCGGCTAGCCAGATCCCTGGCTCCGGCCTTTTTCCTTGGTCTCAGCAGGTCGGATACAGCTTTTTTGTCAGTGCGCTCCGTCTCTGAGCCACCGAGATCTGTCCCTAAATCTCTGAGCTCAACCTCTGAGCCTCTGAGCCTCCCTCCTGTGGCTCCGGTCTCTTGCTTTGCCTCTAATTCGCTGGATGCTGCCTCTGAGCCACTATGTGTCAGTCTTCAGCCACCAGCACTCAGTATGGTCCTCGAAGCTATTAGGCTGGACTCCGAGCCCACTATGGGCGTTGGACCGGCTACAGCCAGTCTTCTCCTCCTCTTCAGCCCTCTTTCAAGGTCTTCCCGGCCTTTTGGTGCCCCACTGTGCGCCACCTCTTCAACCCTGAGCAGGTTAGTCAGGCAAGGGGAGGAGTTGGTTGTGCTTAGGGGCGGCGGGATGACGCCCCTCGGGGAGGGGGTACTGTTAGGGATCACTCCCTGGCCACGTTCGGCCAGGAGTTGTCCCAGTTTAACCGCGTGAGCTGCAGCAGCGCGATCGCGCATACGTCAGCTTTCCCGAGCCATTTACGGGTAAGTGGCGCCACCTGGAGTCCTGCCTATATAAACACGCCTTATGGACTCAGTGATTGCCACTGGCTACGCCTGCGGTCATGTGACGAGGCGCTCAGGTGACTTTGCATGCACCCGGCTTTTTGAAAGCACAGACGCGTTTGCTGCTGCCTGCATTCTGGCTTTTTTGACAGCTCGTTTCATTTCTTTTATTTATTATTCGTTTTGTTAGAGATAAAGGTAGTCTGGGGGAATTAAGTCCCTCAGACATGAGGCTGCTAGGAAGCAGCCCGGTAAGTTAGGGCCCTAGGTAGGGTAGGGTCAGTTGTTTTGTTTATTTATATTTTTGTTCATTTGCCGAGCTGCTCCGGCAGCTATTAAGCCTTTATCCCGGCCGTCTTTCTCACGCCGCCGCCCCTCCTCGCCACAATTGAGAGTATTTATTCCCCGATCGCGTTTGAAGAGGACGCAGTGTTTGATAACCACGTCCTCTTCACTTTCCTGCGACCATGCCACGCCCCCACGGATGCGCAGCACGCAGACCCAGCGCATATATTGCGCAACGGTTGTAAGCGTACTGTGAATTATAGTACGTCACGCTTACGGCGTGCAGTTTAGTTTATTTAGTTTTATTTATTAATTGTGTTTTTTATTTAGTTTCTTTAGTTATTTATATCTTTGATTTCATTTGCTTTTATTTATTTATCTCATTTCAGTTATAATTACCAACTGGAGTTAACTGCATTTGGGTCCCAACCCATTTATATTTTTGTTTAATACGGTTCGTCATCGTTTTAGTATGGCGAACGGTAACAGTTGGGTCCCTTTTTGCATCTTGGTCCTCCCAAGGTTTCTTTCTCATAACACTTAGGGAGTTTTTCCTTTCCATTGTCACTCTAGGCTTGCTCAGTTTGGAATTGGACGTAGATATTAGGAGATAATCTAAAATCATAAAGTTGCTTTAAGGCAATGTTCCATTGTAAAAAGTGTTATATAAATATTTCTGACTTGACTTGACTTGAAGTTATAAACGCATGAACAAGTTTCTCTGCATCATTAAAATAGAGGATATTTCTAAATTCAGCGATATTACATAATTGAAAGAAAGCAATTCGAGTGATGCTGCTAATGTGCGCATCAAAGGAGAGATCTGAATCAAATGTGACCACTACGTTTTTTACAGACGGACTGGGCAATACTGGACAGCTATCTAGATTTAGGATAGATGTAGCCAACCTGTCTCTCATAGCCTTGGGTCCTACTAATAGAACCTCAGTTTTATCTGAGTTAAGTAAGAGAAAATTAAATAACATCCAATCTTTTACTTCCTTTACACAGTTCTAAATTTTGTTGATTGTAAGGCTGTCATTAGGTTTGGCCGATATGTACAACTGTGTATCATCTGCATAGCAGTGGAAACTAATGCCATGTTTACGAATAACTGAGCCTAGTGGCAGCATGTACAAAGAGAATAAAAACAGGCCAAGCACTGACCCCTGAGGCACGCCATACTTCACTTTTGAGAGCTTAGACCTTAAATTATTTACATGAACAAACTGGTACCGGTTGGTTAAGTAGGATTTAAACCAAGAAAGTGCTAATCCCTTAATACCTACAGCATTTTCTAGTCTGTTTAGTAAAACATCATGATCTATAGTGTCAAATGCTGCACTTAAATCTAACAGAACAAGAAAAGAAACACATCCCTTATCTGAGGACATTAATAAATAATTTAGTACCCTAATTAATGCTGTTTCAGTACAATGATGGGGCCTGAAGCCAGATTGAAATGTTTCATAAATACTATTCCTTTGGAGATAACTGCAGAGCTGCTGATAGATGGCTTTTTCTAAGATTTTGGACAGAAACGGTAGATTTGAAATTGGTCCAAAATTAGATATCACACAAGGGTCAAGATATATTTATATATCAAGATTTATAACAGGACAATTAAAGGATTTAGGCACATAACCAAAGGTATGGGATGAATTTAAAATAACTAACACTGGCTCTATAATACTAGGTATTACTTGTTTGAGTAAACGTGTAGGAATTGGATCTAATAAACATGTTGATGATTTAGACAAGCTGATCAGTGCGGATAGTTCAGTATTTGTAATTGGGGTAAAAGATTCTAATCTTGATTTACAGCTCATTAAACAGATGTCTTCACTAGTGCTCTATCTGGAAGATTGCTGAATAGTTTGGTGATGTGATGAGCATCGAGTTTGATGCCTAATGTTTTCTATCTTATCATTAAAGAAAGTCATGAAATCATTACTGTTAAAATTACACAGGAGAATCACTTTCTGTAGGGTTTTCTGTTAATTTGGAGACTGTATTAAAGTGAAATCTTGAATTATTCTTATTTTTCTCTATGATTGAGGAGAAATATGCAGCTTTAGCTTTAGTAAGGGCATGCTTATACTCATGCTGTCCCTCCAAGCAATCTTAAACAGCTCCATTTTACTGATCATTTGATTGTTTTGTTTCAGTGTGCGTTTCATTTTGTGTTGCAGGTATCTGGACAGAAGTGGAGTAAATTTAACTAACATCAACGTGGTTCCATTCGGGATCTGGCAGAACGTACGAATTTATACTGTCTGGAGCGTCTAGATCTGTTTAAATCTGACAATATACAATAAAGAGAAAACAGGACTCAAAGTCCCAGAATGCACTGTAGCTGAAAGGCATTGTTGGTAATGTAGATTGAACAATGATGAATGGTACAGATAATGATTTATAGAAATATCAGTGCATGTTTTACTTCCATTACAGTCTTACTGTCACGACGGGGCATTGTGGGGAAATAGGAAACGTAAGCAGGTTCTACAGTGATCACCATGTTTATTAAACAACCCACCTCTAGCCCCAATAAACACAAAAGACAGGCCATAATGTCACACAGCAAACAAACACCAGCATCAATAGCAACTTGGCTAACATACACGGGACTTAGCGAACATATAATACTCGGGCTTCAACCGTGACTAGGCAAACTTACACGGGACTTAGCGAACATATGATACTCGGGCTTCAACCGCGACTAGGCAAACTTACATGGGACTTAGCGAACATATAATACTCGGGCTTCAACCGCGACTAGGCAAACTTACACTGGACTTAGCAAATATTTAATACATGGGCTTCAACCGTGACTAGGCAAACATACACGGGACTTAGTGAACATATAATACTCGGGGCTTCAACCGCGACTAGGCAAACTTACACTGGACTTAGCAAATATTTAATACACGGGCTTCAACCGTGACTAGGCAAACTTACACGGGACTTAGCGAACATATAATACTCGGGCTTCAACCGCGACTAGGCAAACTTACACGGGACTTAGCGAACATATGATACTCTGGCTTCAACCATGACTAGGCAAACTTACACGGGACTTAGCGAACATATAATACTCGGGCTTCAACCGCAACTAGGCAAACTTACACGGGACTTAGCGAACATATAATACTCGGGCTGACAAAAGCGGAAGACGTCCGCCGTAGAATGCACAGAATGCACTGTAGCTGAAAGGCATTGTTGGTAATGTAGATTGAACAATGATGAATGGTACAGATAATGATTTATAGAAATATCAGTGCATGTTATACTTCCATTACAGTCTTACTGTCATGACGGGGCATTGTGGGGAAATAGGAAACGTAAGCAGGTTCTACAGTGATCACCATGTTTAGTAAACAACCCACCTCTAGCCCCAATAAACACAAAAGACAGGCCATAATGTCACACAGCAAACAAACACCAGCGTCAATAGCAACTTGGCTTACATACTATAATACTCGGGCTTCAACCGCGACTAGGCAAACCTACACGGGACTCAGCGAACATATAATACTCGGGCTGACAAAAGCGGAAGACGTCCGCCGTAACACCATGACCATAAAAGGTCTAACAACAAGCACACGTCCATGCACATGAAATGTAATGCTCCGCAATCCAGGAGAGCTAGGACCCTGCCTAAATACAGCGTAGAACACCTGAAAGTCATCCTAATCAGGCCCTAGCTTCTCCTTCAGGTCCTCCACAGTCCGGCGGAGAACCGCTAATGTCTTTGTCCGGATCACCCTCGAGCGGCAAGGAGGAGCGGATAAAGTCAAAATCCCCGGCTATCCGTGACACTTACTCAAACCCTGCCCTCTGATGATTACATCAAAGCCTTGCTACACTTTGATTAAAGCTGTAATAATTGTTTGATTAAAGCTGTAGTTAGTGTTTAATTAAAGCTGTAAATAGTTTAATTAAAGCTGTAATTAGTGTTTAATTAAATCTGTAGAGTTTAATTAAAGTTGTAATTAGAGTTTAATTATAGCTGTAATTAGTGCTTGATTAAAGCTGTAATTAGTGTTTGATTAAAGCTGTAATTAGTTTATTTATTAAAGTCGTAATTAGTGTTTAATTAATGCTGTGATTATTGTTTAATGAAAGCTGTCATTAGAGTTTAATTAAAGCTGTAATTACTGTTTAATTAAAGTTCTGATTAGTGTTTAATGAAAGCTGTAATTAGTGTTTGATTAAGCTGTGCAACAAGGAGGAACAAAGACATGAGAGACGCTTGCAGGTTTAGACATGTACAGGCAATAAATAACCAAAGATTTATTTAAAAAAAAGTCCACAAACACAAAGGGAAACACAGCTAACGAAAGGAAATACAAAAATCCCAACCAAAAACGAGAAAAGAACGGAAAACAGGTACAAAATGGCAGAACCGCAAAATGAGTGGTAACGCAAAAGCCGCAAAATGGGTAGATATACAACAGCAAGCAGTACGCGGAACAGGCAGGGAGGAAAACGCGGGCAGGACCCGAAAAAGGCAGGCAAACTAACACGGACGGAACGCGAAACCGGCAGGACAGTCCAGCGCGTACGGAACTGAAACAGGAAGGTAAATCGGAGGCGAACAGAACCACAAATAGGAATAAATCCACAGACGGATGGAAAACAACAAGGAGTAACTCAGTGTTTCTCAATCCTGGTCCTGGCGCCCCACCACTCTGCACAGCTTAGCGCTTCTCCTGTTTAAACACACCCACTTTAACTCGATAATGGGCTTGTTAATGAGCTGAGTAGTTGTATCAGGTGTGTTGGGAGCAGGAAAACACTAAAACATGCAGAGCGGTGGGGCGCCAGGGACAAAGATTGAGAACCACTGCAGTAACACCACAGCCAGACAGAAAGGCAAACGGGAAAACGCGGAATGCGGAAAACACATGTTCATCCGCTTCGGCTTCACTCAAGTTGCTTCCATCATCAGCTCCAGCCCCACCATACCTAAGCCACCAGAGGGCAGTAACTCTCTCCCTTCTCCAGTTGGCTGGGGATGAACTGCCGCCAAGGACTTTCCTGCTTAAACTCAACATCCTAGAGTGACTCTGTGTATCGGACTACTTAATGCCGATGTGCATATTCTACATTTTGTTTGAACTATGACTCCATGACTTATTAGTTTAGATAAATTAGTTTCATTCTTAGATTTATCATCTACGCCGCCCAAGGAGGTTGGGTCCCTTTTTGAGTCTTGGTCCTCCCAAGGTTTCTTCCTCATAACACTTAGGGAGTTTTTCCTTTCCACTGTCGCCCTAGGCTTGCTCAATTTGGGATTGGATGTATATTTTAGGAGATAATCTAAACTTGTAAAGTTGCTCTGAGACAATGCTCCATTGTAAAAAGGGCTATATAAATAGATCTGACTTGACTTGACGTGACCGAAACAATAATTGGCCCTGAATGTCTCTCAAAGCTGTCCTTATAAAGGGAATCCCACAGTTGAAAAACAGTTATTAATCTGGAAGCGATGGAGCTCCTGGATTGGTCCATGGTAGACACATGATAACAGTTCGCCCCCAGCGGGGTTGAGAGGCAGGGAAACCAGGGATAGACTCTGGGGCGTGACAAGCTGTAATTAGTTTTTAATTATAGCTGTAATTAGTGCTTAATTAAAGCTGTGATTATTGTTTAATTAAAGCTGTAATTAGTGGTTGATCAAAACTGTGATTAGAGTTTAATTAAATTTGTAATTAGTGTTTAATTATGGCTGTAAGTAGTGTTTGATTAAAGTAGTGATTACAGTTGTAATTAGTGCTTAATTAAATCTTTAATTAGTGATTCTGCTGTTTGATTTCAGGTGGATGAGTATTTGAGGTTTATGATCCTGATGGATGGAGTTCATCCTGAGATGGACACCTGCATTATCATTGAGTATAAAGGTAACAATCATGATCCTCTACCAAGACAGTGCAGTTTGGGAGAAAGTTTTGCCCCCCCGGGTGAAATCACATGATGTTTAGAGATAATCTGTACAGTAACAGCAGTGTAGAGCGGTGCAACACCTGTCAAACTCGGAGAAACTCTTAAATAGGTTTTGTGTGTTACCGCAATCGCGCATGCCCGTGCATAAGCTACGCGATTGTCAGAGATCCTAAGATCTTGAACAGGAAAGTGGGCCGACGCTGCCCCCTAGAGTCGGTTGGACGATAGGTCCTCTAACAGTATTACCCCCCCAAGGGGCGGCATCCCGATGCCCCTAAGCGCATTCCGGACTGCCTCTGGCTTGCCGGACACGCTCAGGATTGAGTGTCTGGCGTACTGGAAGCCCCCGGTAAGCAGAGCAAGCCTCAACGGAGGGGATGAAAGGAAGGGCAGGGCAGGTCATGCCAAGTGCAAAGCTTGGTTTGGGTTCGGGGCCCTGCTCAAGAGCAGTGCTAGCACGGCGTGCTCTTGTACGAGGCTAGGCAGTGCTAAATGCTCAGGCACGGAGCTTAACTGCTCAGGTGTGGAGCTTACAAGTGCGACGAGCCCAGGTATGGAGCTAGGTGGCGCTAAATGCTCAGGCACGGAGCTAAACTGCTCAGGCATGGAGCTAAACTGCTCAGGTGCGGAGCTTATGTGTGCGGCAAGCTCTTGTATGGGGCTAGGTGGCACTAACTGCTCAGGCACAGAGCTAAACTGCTCAGGTGCAGATCTTATGGGTGCGGCAAGCTCTTGGATGGGGCTAGGCAGCGCTAAGTGCTCAGGCACGGAGCTTAATTGCTCAGGTGTGGAGCTTATGGGCACGGCGAGCTCTTCTATGGGGCTAGGTGACACTAAATGCTCAGGTATGGAGCTTAATTGCTCAGGTGCAGAGCTTACGAGCGTGGCGAGCCCAGGTATGGAGCTATTTGGTGCTAAATGCTCAATTATAAAGCTTACGAGCGCAGCGTGCTCTTGTACAGGGCTAGGCGGTGCTAAGTACACAAGTGTGGAGCTTGAATGCTCAGATACAGGGTGTTCCAGCCAAGAAGAAAGTGACAAGCTGCTGGTCCCATCCTCTCCCTAGCCAGCCTTTTAATGCGGGTTTCGGCCAGTGTGGCCAGGTCGAAAAGTTCAGCCAGGGAAGAGGGGGTTGGGAGGAAAAGTAGCTCGAGGTCAACTTCCTCCTTAAAACCCCGTTTAACATAGCACATGAGAGGTGGCTCATTAAAGCCGTTCACCTCGGCCAGGGCACGAAACTCAGCCATATTTTCCTGTACCTCCCAGGAACCTTGCAGAATATTAAAAATGCTGGGCAGTTCCGGGGCAGAAATAAGTGGCTGGGGGTCCAGGTAGGTAGTGGGCACAACTAAAACTACATGAACCCCAGATGGAACCCGGCGATTACGGAGGGGTGGGCTGGGCAACTTGGGAGGGTTGGGGTGGAACACAGGATCTGTGACTCGGCCGTAGTCACAGAATGGCCCCCCAAAAGCCATCCCTTACCCAGGTAAAGAAACCTGCTGACCGTGGCGACTGGGGACCTCTAAACTGGAGGTCCAGGAGCTAACGCTGGATCCTCTTGCTGGTTGCATCGTTCTGTTATGGTTCGCCATATTAACAAAAAGGGTGAACCATAAAAACAAAAGAATAAGCAGTTTAGGATCCAAATGCAGTTAGCTCCAGGTGGAATTGGTGAACCAAAATATAAATAAAGAAATAAAACAATGGTTCACACAAATAAAATAAAAAATAAATAACAAAGGAAGCAACCTCAGTGGCTGGGAATACAAGTCCAGTCGGCCACATCAGTAATCAGTAGGTTAACTGAACGCGCCACCAGATCACTGGGGAAGCCACAAACAAAAGACTAAGAAAAAATGAGCTTCATTGTGTGAGGGGGAGAGAACCAGGAGTTATAGCAAACGGGATGCAAAAAAACAAACGCACGAAACCTTACCCTACACTACGTTCTACTCCCTAAAAGGTTAGTTTGCGCCTCCTGACGCTACGGGAACTGAGCCCCTAAATGGACCCAGTTCGTTCGCTCTCCCTAACAAAAGAAAAGGAAGAAGAAAAGCACGGAAGGTCTATAAAGAGCATGAGACGGGTGAGGTCTCAAATGCACATGGCAAGAAGCAGTCGCGATAAAATATCAAAATAGTGATCCAAGGGGCGCAAGCAGCGTGGCAGCATAGAAAAGTGTAACACTTGCCAAACTCGGAGAAGCTCTTAAATAGCCGAGATAGCAGGTGTTGCGTGTTACCACAATCGCGTAGCTTACCGACGGGCATGCGAGATTGCGGTGACTGTCAGAGATCCTAAGATGGAAAGTGGGCCAACGCTGCCCCCTAGCATTGGTTGGACGATAGGACCTCTAACAGTAACATACAAACAGATTCAGATCTGCACCTTAAATCCAAAGATTTTAAACAGTTTAACATTTTATTTGCTTATATAATCATTTCCCTCATCAAGATCCCATGTAAGGTTAAAAGTTCAATTCAATGTTATCAGGAATTCAAAGAAATAACTAAATGTAACTTATGTTCCTGTTATCCAAACTCTATTATCCAAACCCCTGCAATCCAAACTCCCATTATTGCTACACAAACTCAATTATTTAAAATCCTGTTATTCAAACCCTCACTATCCAAACTCCTATTATTGCTATCCAAACCGCGCCATCTAAACCCTGCTATCCAAACTCCTGCTATCCACACTCCCCACTATCTAAACTCCTCTTGTTGCTATCCGATCCCCACTTTCCAAACCCTGCTTTCAAAACTCCTTCAATCCAAACTCCCTACTGTTCAAACTCCTCTTATTGCTATCCAAACTCTGCTATGCAAACTCCTGCTATCCAAACTCCCTACTATTCACACTCCTGTTATTGCTATCCAAACTGCATTATCCAAACTTCTGCTATCCAAACTCCAGTATCCAAATCCCCACTGTTCTACCCTTGTATCCAAACTCCACTATTCAAACTCCCATTATCCAAATCCCTAATATACAAACTCCATTATCCAAACTCCTGCTATCCAAACTCCTGTTATTCAAACTCCATTATCCAAATCCCCACTATTCAACCCTTCTATCCAAACTCCTCTATTCAAACTGCCATTATCCAAATCCCTACTATTCAAACTCCATTATCCAAACTCCTGCTATTCAAACTCCTGCTATTCAAACTCCATTATCCAAATCCCTACTTTCCAAACTCCATTATCCAAACTCCTGCTATTCAAACTCCTGCAATCCAAACTCCTGCTATTCAAACTTCCATTATCCAAATCCCCACTAACCAAACTCCACTATTCAAACTCCATTATTCAAACCCCCATTATCCAAATTCCATTATCCAAACTCCTGCTATTCAAACTCCATTCTCCAAATCCCCACTATCCAAACTCCACTATTCAAACTCCATTATCCAAATTCCATTATCCAAACTCCTGCTATCTACACTCCACTATTCAAACTCCCATTATCCAAATCAATACTATCCAAACTCCATTATCCAAATCCCCACTATCCAACTCTTCTATCCAAACTCCACTATTCAACCTGCCATTATCCAAATCCCTACTATCCAAACTCCTGCTATCTAAATTCCTGCTATTCAAACTCCATTATCCAAAGCCCCCACTATCCAACCTCATGGTCCAAACTACACTATTCAAAATCCCATTATGCAAATCCCTGCCATCCAACCCTTCATCCTATCCACCCCTTAGGTCACATGATCCTGAACACAGTTGACTGCACACGCCCCAATAATGGGCGACTCCCCCCCGGAGTGGACGTGATGCTGAGTGACTTTGCTGGAGGAGCTTCAGGATTTCCCATGACCTTCAGTGGAGGAAAATACACCTGTACATCTGTCTGTCTGTCTGTCTGATTGTCTGATTGTTCATCTGTGTCTCTGATTATCTGTCTGTCTGATTGTCTGTCTGTCTGTTTGACTGTCTGTCTGCCTGTCTGTCTGATTGTCTGTCTGTCTGTCACGGATCACCTGCGACTGCTCTGGCGTTGAGTTCCCGGTCACTAGGGGGCGATCCGGACATGACTGTGCCTATGCCCCGCCGGACTGCTGAGCAACGGAGGGAGAAGCTAGGGCACTTGCAAGGATTGTTTACAGCTGTTTGGTGCTGTATTTAAGGCACGGTCCTAGCTCTCCCAAATTGCGGGGTATTTCCTGGTCTATGGACCGTTTGATTTCCACGACGGTGTCGGCACTCCTTGACCGCGTTTTGTTTCGGTTACTTTCAGGTTCGTTTGAGTTTCCTCTTTGTTGCGGTAAGGTAGCATTTCTGTGTCTGTAAGGTGTTTAAAGCCCGTTCTTGTGTCTGTACGGCGTTTAAAGCCCGTTTCTGTGGTTGTAAAGCGGTTAAAGCCCGTTCTTGTGTCTGTACGGCGTTTAAAGCCCGTTTCTGTCGTTGTAAAGCGGTTAAAGCCCGTTCTTGTGTCTGTGAAGCAGTTAAAGCCCGCTCTTGTGTCTGTAAGGCGTTTAGAGCCCGTTCTGGTGTCTGCGAAGCGGTTAAAGCACGTTCTAGTTTCTGTAAAGCGGTTGAAGCCCGTTCTTGTGTTTGTAATGCGGTTAATGCCCATTCTTGTTTTTGTTAAATGGTGAAAGCCTGTTTATCCCTTAATAAACCATTATGGTGATTATAATAGAACCTGCACACGTCTCCTCTTTGCCAGTTAGGCAGCCCCGTCGTGACAGAATACCCCGCCAAACAAAGGAGACGACAGGTCATCACACTACCCCCATGCGGTCCGTGCCATTAGTCAGGGCTCCCCTACCTGATGAATATGACGGGGACCCTCTTAAGTACAGAGATTTTCTGAGGCAGTGCTCCTGGTATTTTCGGTCTAGACAATGGTCTTCTGAGTACGAATGGGTACTTTTTGCATATTGGCGTTTGACGGGACCAGCATTGATTTGGGCGCTTGATAACCGGTCCCAGCTGGAATCTGGTTCCTGCGCCCAATTTTTTGAATGGCTATGGGAGAGGTTTTTCCTCCCTTCACAGACGAAGGCAGGGGGTTGGGAAAATTTGTTACCCTGATTTCATACCTTACCGGGTAGGCCGCTTGTGAGCCATTTGCAGGACACCCCATTCGTGAGTTGCAGTAAGGCCTTAGTCAAACGTAGGCCAATGATCCGTTGTACTGAGTCTGAGCACTCAGGGACTCCAAGGATGAGCACGGAGTGCCCCGTGGCTCAATACCTCAGCAAGTAAGGCTCAACAGCCCTAATCTCGAGCCAGTAAGCTTCGTTTCTGACCATGCTAGTTCATCGTTTGAACCGATAGTTGTGGATACTCGGGTTCCCGACCACATTAGTTTATCGTTTGAACCGATAGTTGTGGATACTCGTGTTCCCGACCACATGTTCCTAACCATACTAGTTTCGTATTTGAGCCTCTAGTTGTGGATATCCATGATTCAGACCACAACAGTCCAGTGCCTGAACCAATAGTTGTGGATGTTTGTGATTCTGAGCACACTAGTTCGTTATGTGAACCAATAGTTGTGGGAACTCATGATTCAGATCACACTGGTTCATTATTTGAGTCGATAGTTGTGGATAATAGTGTTTCAGACCACACTAGTTCACTGCAGGAACCGAGAGTTGTGGATAATTGGGTTTCAGACCACGCTAGTTCACTGCAGGAACCGATAGTTGTGGATAATCATGTTTCAGACCACACTAGTTCAAAACATGAACCAATAGTTGTGGATAATAGTGTTTCAAACCACACTAGTTCACTGCAGGGACCGATAGTTGTGGATAATTGTGTTTCAGACCACACTAGTTCACTGCAGGAACCGACAGTTGTGGATAATCGTGTTTCAGACCACACTAGTTCAAAAGTTGAGCCTCTGGTTGTAGAAACTCGTGTTTCTGTACTCGCTAGCCCCATTGTAGAGCCGTCAGCGACTAGTGTTCGGGTTTCTGAGCTCGCTAGCAAGGTACCGATTCATGCCCCACAGATAATTGTGCCTATTCCCACGTCACGGACATTCGTGCTGACTCCCGCGTCTCAGTCAGTCGTGCCAACTCCTGCACCACGGACAATTTTGCCTACTCCCGCATCTCGGACTTTAGTGCCAGTACCTGCTCCACGGTGATCTTTTCCAGGACCTGTGTCAGCTCCAAGGGCAACTGATCCGGTGGCAGTACCAAGAGTGACTGTTCCAGTACCAGCACCAAGGGTGAAGATCCCTGTGGTCATGCCTAGAGTGGCTGCACCAGTGCCAGCACCGAGAGTGAAGGTCCCCGTGGTCCTGCCAAGAACGACAGTTCCAGTGCCAGCGCCAAGGGCGTCTGCAGTTCCTGTGCCAGCGCCGAGGGCGTCTGCAGTTCCAGTGCCAGCGCCAAGGGCGTCTGCAGTTCCAGTGCCCGCGCCGAGGGCGTCTGCAGTTCCAGTTCCTGTGCCAGCGCCGAGGGCGTCTGCAGTTTCTGTGCCAGCGCCGAGGGCGTCTGCAGTTCCTGTGGCTGCGTTGAGGGCGTCTGCAGTTCCTGTGGCTGCGCCGAGGGCATCAGCAGATCCAGTACCCGTACCCGCCTTGTCTGTTTCAGATCCAGTGGCTGCGCCGAGGGCGACAGCAGATCCAGTGGCTGCGCCGAGGGCGACAGCAGATCCAGTGGCTGCGCCGTGGGCGACAGCAGATCCAGTGGCTGCCTCAGAGGCCGTCTGTTCTCCAGGGGCCCTGCCGGAGGCCGTCCGTTCTCCAGAGGCCCTGCCGGAGGCCGTCCATTCTCCAGAGGCCCTGCCGGAGGCCGTCCGTTCTCCAGAGGCCTTGCCAGAGGCCGTCAGCTCTCCAAAGGCCTTGCCAGAGGCCGTCAGCTCTCCAGAGGCCTTGCCAGAGGCCGTCAGCTCTCCAGAGGCCATTCGTTTTTCAGTGGCCATGCGTTCTTCAGAGACCTTGCATTCTTCAGAGGCCGTGCGTTCTTCAGAGACCTTGCCAGAGGCCGTGCATTCATCAAAGGCCTTGTCAGAGGCTGCGTGTTTTTCAGAGACCTCGGTTTCTGTACAGTGTTTGTTTGCCATGTTTCCCCCTAGGCTCCGCCCAGAGAGGAAGCCCCCGGATAGGACAGTGGGGTCCAGGGAACCCATTGTTGAGGAGCCCTGGCTTCGACTCGGGCTCCTTAGAGGGGGGGATATGTCACGGATCGCCTGCGACTGCTCTGGCATTGAGTTCCCGGTCACTAGGGGGCGATCCGGACATGACTGTGCCTATGCCCCGCCGGACTGCTGAGCAACAGAGGGAGAAGCTAGGGCACTTGCAAGGATTGTTTACAGCTGTTTGGTGCTGTATTTAAGGCACCGCCCTAGCTTTCCCAAGTTGCGGGGTATTTCCTGGTCTACGGACCGTTTGATTTCCACGACGGTGTCGGTGCTCCTTGACCACGTTTTGTTTCGGTTACTTTCAGGTTCGTTTGAGTTTCCTCTTTGTTGCGGTAAGGTAGCGTTTCTGTGTCTGTAAGGCGTTTAAAGCCCGTTTCTGTGGTTGTAAAGCGGTTAAAGCCCGTTCTTGTGTCTGTACGGCGTTTAAAGCCCGTTTCTGTGGTTGTAAAGCGGTTAAAGCCCGTTCTTGTGTCTGTATGGCGTTTAAAGCCCGTTTCTGTGGTTGTAAAGCAGTTAAACCCCGTTCTTGTGTCTGTGAAGCAGTTAAAGCCCGTTCTTGTGTCTGTAAGGCGTTTAGAGCCCGTTCTGGTGTCTGCGAAGCGGTTAAAGCACGTTCTACAAGTAGTTTCTGTAAAGCGGTTGAAGCCCGTTCTTGTATTTGTAATGCGGTTAATGCCCATTCTTGTTTTTGTTAAATGGTGAAAGCCTATTTATCCCTTAATAAACCATTATGGTGATTATAATAGAACCTGCACACGTCTCCTCTTTGCCAGTTAGGCAGCCCCGTCGTGACACTGTCTGTGTGTCTGATTGTTTGTCTGTCTGTCTGTCTGATTTTCTGACTCTGTGTATGTCTCTGTGTGTGTGGGTGTGTAGAAAGCTGGAAGATGGAGTTTATCAGAAATGAGAGGAAAAAGTTACTGAACTATAAAGCACAATTAGTGGCTTCACTGCGGCCCCGAGTCTATGGTCCAATCGCTGGGTACTTCACTGAGGCTCACCCTTCTGATAGGTCATTACAAATATTTACCTACTACTATTACTGATAATAATAATAATAATAATAATAACAATAATAATATTAATAATAATAATAATAATACCAATAATAATAATAATTATTATTATTATTATTATTATTATTATTATTATTGTTGTTGTTGTTATTATGTAATTTTCGTGAGATGATCTGTGGTGTGGTGGCGAGGCTTGAAATGTAACAGACCAGCAATGTAATTGATATTATGCAAAAATAATGATACTGATATTATTACAATCACATGAACAACATTAAAGAATGTTATTGATGTTATTACAGATATGTAAAGGAGATGAACATTAAGAATGATCCTGAGAAACTAAACTCCCTGATTAAAGGTAAACAGCCTGATATTTTCACCTGGACTCCTCTCCCTGGATCAGTGCTGGATCTGGCTTCCGCTCTCTCACACAACTACAGGTACAGGCACAGGTGTGTGTGTGTGTGTGTGTGTGTGTGTGTGTGTGTGTTATGAGTTTTACAACTTTTTGTTACGTCTAGTGGGTAGGAAGGGAAGGGAGGCAGACAAAGGCACAGATTCGATTTGGGTTCTCACCGAACCAGTCCGGAATGCCCGGCGAGGGGCTGGAATCCGCTGTATGCATTATATGGCAGTAGGATTCTGTTATGTCTGGTGGGTAGGAAGTTAAGGGAGGCTTCAAAGGCGCAGATTCCAGCTCAAACACAATAATTTATTGATTAAGCAACCCTGAGAACGCAGGAGGGATAAACCACACACATGGCTTATATAAACTAATATTGACAAATAATAATAATAATAATAACCAAGTCAGACACAGCTAACAAAAACCAAGGGAAAACAGCAAGAAAACCGCAAAGACTAATGAGACACAACAAGGGCTAGTGTACAAGCTAGAAGCTGGTGAGAATAAACAACAATACGGCTTGCCTGAACAAAACATAAAAAGCAAAAGCGTATGCAGGGCACCCTCCAAGCTGCGGTGAGATGCTCCAGACAACCTCAAGGGGTGATGTGACATTCTAGACATCCTTGAAGAACAGAGAGACGCTCTGGACATCCTGAGTGAGCAAGGTGGCACTCTGGACATCCTCAGCGAAAGAGATTTTGCTCTGGATGTCCTCAGCCGGCAAAGTGGCACTCTGGACATTCTCAACGGGTGAAGTGGCACTCTGAACTTCCTCAGCGGGCGAAGTGGTTCTCTTGATGTCCTCAGGGAGCAGCGACACACTGTGAACATCTTCAGGGAGCAAGGAGATGCTCTGGACATCCTCAGGTAGCTGCGTGTAACTCTGGACATCTTAAAGGAGTGGGGAACGCTCTGGACGTCCTCCGGGAGTGGGGAAATGCTCCAGACATCCTCAGGGAGCGACACAGGCACAGGCACTGACGGCCTTTGCGCTAACGTCCTCAGCGCTGGCACAGGCACTGACGTCCTCAGTGTTGGTGTCCTCGGCACTGACATCCTCGATGCTGGCAAAAGCGCTGACATCCCTGGTGCTGGCACGGGTTCTGTTGTCCTCGGGGCGGATGTCCGTGGTGCCGGAGTTGGCGCGAATGTCCATGGTGTGGGAGTTGACGGCAACGACCGGTGTGCAAAAGGCTCGGATATGGAGTTAACTTGCTCAGGTACTGAGCTGGACGGTGCTAGCTGCTCAGATATGGAGCTAAAAGGCACGGCAGGCTTAGGTATGGAGCTGGACGGTGCTAGCTGCTCAGGTATGGAGCTAAAGGGTGCGGCGGGCTCATGTATGGAACTGGTTGGTGCTAGCTGCTCAGGTATGGAGCTAAAGGGCATGGTGAGCTCAGGTATGGAGCTACAGGGTGCTAACGGCTCATCTACGGAGCTGGCATGCTCAAGTACAAAGCTAGGCAACGCTAATTGCCTAGGTACAGAGCTAATGTGTTCAAGTACAGATCTAGTTGACACTAATGGCTCAGGTACGGAGCTAACGTGCTCAAGTATGGAGCTAGTTGACGCTAACTGCTCGGGGACTGAGCTAATGTTCTTAAGTACGGAGCTTGTTGATGCCAATTGCTCATAAACATGCTCAAAAACAGGGCTAAAGGAGGCGAGGTTCTGGGTGGGCCCCTGAAGACTGTGAGACTGTGGTAGCGGTTAAGGTACTGGACCTTGGACCAGAAAGTCCATGGTTCAAATCCCACCTCTGTCAAGCTGCCACTGTTGGGTCCTTGAGCAAGACCCTTAACCCATAATTGCTGGATTGTAAGACTGTACCAACTGTAAGTCGCTCTGGATAAGGGCGTCTGTAAATGTAAATGTAAATGTAAATGAAGGGACACCCTCTAGACAACCTTGGTCCGAGAGCTGGCGGAAATACGCGAACAGCCTGCAAAGGGAGGGTCAAGGAGGTGCCAGATGAAAGATGGTTGATCATAGCAGTTGGCGAGCCAAGGTTCTGTGGTCGGCCCAATGCTGGCCTGACGGCGAGGGCCGAACTCTGCCTCAAGTTCCCTCAGGAACTGCTCAAAGCTCCCAGACCTTGATAATGCAAAGCAAAACCTTATCAATAAGGTGGGAAGCCACAACGGCGAACCGCGTGGAGTCCAAGCAAAAGGGGAAGGTTTTTAAATAAGCCCTGCACTGGGCGATAAACTCTCAGTATCGATTTGCATCCCCACTGACCCGGTTTGGAATGCCCGGCGAGGGGCTGGAATCCGCTGTCTGCATTATATGTTGGTAGTATTCTGTTACGTCTGGTGGGTAGGAAGGGAAAGGAGGCAGACGAAGGCACAGATTCCAGCTCAAACACAATGATTTATTAATTAAGCAAAACCGAGAACGCAGGAGGGACAAACCACACACATGGCTTATATAAACTAATATCGACAAATAATAATAATAATAACCAGACACAGCTAACCTAAACCATGGGGAAACAGCGCAAAAACTGCTAAGGCAAACAAGACGCAGCAAGGGCTAGCGTATAAGCTAGAAGCTGGCGAGAGTAAACAACAATATGGCTGGCTTGAACAAAAAATAAAGTGAGTGGTGCTGCAGTATAACGTATAAAGTGGTGGGCACAGCCACGCACATACCACAGTAGAAGAACCCACAAGGCAAAAGTCCAGGAAGTCCAGCAAGGGGTAATCCAGCAGGCAGAGGCGCAACAAGGAATCCAAAAAAAGGAAAGGTGGGATGCGAAAACAAACCAAACCCTCGGAGAACCAAGGCAATACTATTGCAACAGCACAGGGAAGAGCGGTGCTTATGAAGAGCTCCTGCCGGCTGTACGCAGTTGGCCCATAATCAATAAACAAGGCCCAGGTGCGGCTCGTAACACTTTTTATGTTTTTTATATATTTAATGTAAATATTACAATAAACTGTATTTATAATTATTTTAAATACTTTTTAAAAGTTATATCTGACACCTGTAATTATAAATTATGAATTTGGTATTTGTATAATAACAAAGAGAAACCAAAAAAATTACAAACACAGGAACCTGGAACACAAAGAGAGGGATGAAATCAAGAACACAGAACAAGCAAATGACATCAGGGCTTAAATGGAGCAATTAGTAAGTAATTTTTTTGGATTTTTCTGTTATAGGGAGGCCGTAACTGATCCACCCGATGGAACCAAAATCTATAAGGATACCTGGAACTTCGACCTGTACCTCAAGGAGCTGAACACAGCGGCAATGTCACAAATCTTTAACAGCATGCACTGGATCCAATTCTACTACGAATGGGCTGCATTCCAAAACTACAACCTAGTGATTAGGGTACATAGTGCACACTACAACCTAGTGATTAGCCTACATAGTGCACACTACGACCTAGTGATTAGGGTACATAATGATACACAGCTGACTGTTTATTGATTAACACCGATGTTGGTTCTAGATGATCGAGACCGATGATGAGTTCCAGCCACTGGACGATGGATTCGATTATTTGGTGGATTTTCTGGATCTTTCTTTTCCATCTCAGAGACCTGAGAGAGAACATTCCTACATTCAGGTACCACAAGAACATCCTCTTACAGAGGTGCAGATACTTTCATAGTGAGCTTGATCTGTAGAACAGGTTCTCAACTGGGCACAGGAAAATCAATTGGGGTGGGGGGGGGGGGGTGTTAGGATGCCACTCACTGACAAAAAAAAATTAAGCACCGAAATAGAAATAGAATTGTTGGATTGCTTCAGAACTCATCATGCAGTTCTGTCTCAGGCTGTTACATAAATGATTATAGGTATGGTCTGATTAGATACTGGGTCTTACCACAAGAGGGCATAAAAGTGCTTCCTTTATAGTGCTGCATTATAACAAGTCTCTCGGGGACTATGTTTGGGTAATGTACTGGTATATGGAGTGAGATCACTATCTTTAATACGAGAGCGCAAAATCACAAAACGAGAGCGCAAAATCACTTTAAATCGAGCGAAACCAAGAACTGTACGCTTTCAACGCGACAGCGCGTTTTCAGTTCTGTGCGCATTTTCAGTTCTGTTCGCGTTTTCAGTTCTGTGCGCGTTTCGAGTTCTGAGCGCGTTTCGAGTTCTGTGCGCGTTTCGTAGATAAAAACCGGAAATACATCAGAGGCCAAGGCTTGGTAGATCGTTACTGGAACTATCGATGGCAAGATGTCGCAATCGGCAAGAAGGAATAATATAGAGAAAAAATGCAGTAAAGACGATACTAAATGCATTGTTAAAGCTAAAATGAAGGACAAATGGCAAAATCTATGGGCACAGAACAGACTGGAAGACAGTTTTATAATATCAAAAGTAAAGTTGGAAAGGGCAGGCACACAGACTGAAGTAAGCAAGAAGAGAGCATATTATCAAGAAACACGATCTGGACATACAGGGTTAAACAGCAGCTTGTTTTAATGAAGAAACATATTGAGGGCAACTGTGAATACTGTAATAATCAAGAAACTGTAGAACACGTAATCCTTCATTGTCCTAAATATTATTAAGCCAGACAATGATTCATTTCACATCTTGAAGGAAATCAAATTAGACTGAAATTACATGACATATATCAAACGTTTGGGCACTGCTTATCAAAGGTTTGCTGATTTTCTAAGTTAAATAAGCTAGCCTAACCTCTACATGAAACAATAGTATGACATATTTCTACAAATGTTTAATGCACTGTATTTATTTGATGAATTTAACATGTTGGAAGAACATAATATAAAATGTGACATCTGCAGATCAGGACACCCTGTCAGTCAGAACAAAACTACAGGGAATCAATAGGTGCCCAAATCTTTGCACTTGCAGCATTTTATGTTATTTTCTCCCCAGTATGTTAAATTCAGCAAATCAGTGATGGTATTACATTACAATTTAGACCTGTTTCCATTTTGAATTTAGAACGATCTTCCCAATTGTCAGGCCTAGTGTGTGAACATGTGATTTGATGTAAAGATGTCTGAAATAACTCTGCATTCTCAGTAGATATAATGTATTTGAGATGATGAATAGCTCTGTCGATTTCTGGAAGCTGTGCAGAGAACTGGCTGGCCATCATGGTATGGTCCTTCTTTTGAAATAATTCCCCAGTTTACTTTTAATATTATAAAACTGTCTTTATCCTTCTTTTTTTGCTTTAATAATGCATTTAGTATCTTCTTTACTGCATTTTATATTATTCTCTATATTATTCCTTCTTGCCAATTGTGACATCGATAGTTCCAGTAACGATCTACCAAGCCTTGGCCTCTGATGTATTTTTATGTACGAAACGAGCACAGAACTGAAAACGCGCACAGAACTGAAAACGCGCTGCCGCGTTAAAAGCGTACAGTTATTGTTTTCACTCGATTTAAAGTGATTTTGCTCTCTCGTTTTGTGATTTTGCGCTCTCGTATTAAAGATAGTGATCTCACTCCATAAATGTACCTCTTGGTGAGAGATTGTTGTATGATGCACAAGATATTTTTCCCAGTTTTCCAGACTTTGAGAGCGGGAGCATCACTGGACTGAGAGAAGCAGGAGGTGGTTTTGATGAATTGCCTCCATCTGGGCCGTTCTGACTTAGCTGTTAGGAGCTGCTGGGAGTAGGGGGTTTATGGGGGCACACACATGATGAACAGGCTTCAGTCGGCCCAGACAGACTCTCAGTAGAGAGGATCTTTTGATCAACGGACGAAAATGTGGTTATCCACCATCCAGACACAGGGGGCACCTTCACTACACACCCCTGTCTCTGCCCAGACCATTTCCAAGGGCTTAGCAGAAGGAAACTTGTTGTCACAGTGCCCATTACGTGCCCTGCCACTGACACCTTCTTTTGCAGTGATGTCATAAACGAGAAATCTGGACTGCTACGGACTGGAACCATATCATCTTCAGTGATGAATCCATGTTCTGTTTGGGATTTGATGACGGTCGGGTTTGAGTATGGAGGCCTCTTGGTGTGCGCTTCAATCCTGCCTTTTCTGTGGAGCGACACACTGCCCTAACTGCTGGTGTGATTATCTGGGGAGCCGTCGATTACGACAATCAGTCACCCCTAGTAATAATATGAGGGACACTAACAGCCCAACGATATATGCAGGACATCCTGTGTTGCCTCTCATTTTTTAAAGATAATGCTTTAAAAAATGAAAGATAATGATAATGATAATGAAAGATAATGCTCACCCTCACACAGTAAGGGTTAATGTCTCCGCCAGATTGGAGCTCTTCCTTGACCTGCCCGGTTATCAGATTTATCACCAATTGAGCATGTATTGGACCAGCTGGGATGCCAGCTTTAGGGTGTGCAGGATCTACAGGCCCAGCTGTAACATCTCTGGGTAAAGGTGCCACAGGATACCATACTAAACCAGAATGCCTCCCTAATCATCAGTATCCTCATCATTAGGAAGGTACAGAGAGATTTTTGCAGTAGGCTATGAACAGCACTACTACAAGACCAAGGATAATAAAGATGGAATTTTATAAGAATGAGCACAATACGAAAATAAAGTGGGAAAAACACTAAGGAACGTACATCAAACACTAAACACATAAAACCTGATCAGGTGCTTAACACTTCATGGTAATGTAGTTCTATTATTTGGTTTTAGATGATTAACTGCTTTTCACAAAAACAACCACTTCTGTTGTTTAACGTTGGAATGTTTGCATAAAAAGGGCTGAAGGTCCTGGGAGAAAATAGCTGCCAATGCCTGCCACCACACACCACATCTCTGAGGAAGGTTTACACGTTTTATACAACCAGCATCTGAAAGTGTGAAAAAGTGGTGAAAGTGTTAACCAAAAGAGATAATAGATTTACTTTAGGTTACTGAGGATGAGGTTAGAGGTTAGAGTTAGGTATATCATTCATCAGATACAGTAATCATTATATCTGTGTGTAGATGAGTAACAGGGTGAGTGTGATAAGGAACACGGTGTTAAACGGGTTACTGTGGGATGATCTGTACATCGGCTACAACAACCGCATCAGCAGAGAGCCTGACATCTACCATCACAGGTACCATACATACACACATTTATACAATCATTACAATCCAAGAAACTACAGGCTAATTGTTAATGGTTTTGCTCAAGGACCCAACAGTGGCAGCTTGGCAGAAGTGGGCTTTGAACCCTGGACCTTCTGGTCTATAGTCCAGTACCTTAACCACTAGGCTATCACAGTCCTACCATACACACACATGCACACATGTACACAAAGGAGTGTAAGTGGGTGCATAAGGCATGGGCAGACCAGTGTGCTACCGCTACACCATGAGGAGGGTGGTGTGTTTTATTTTATTAATTTAATGAAATTTCTATTTTAATTTGTATTTTCATGCTCTGGTTATGTTTTATTTGATTAATTTAATCCTATTAATGATAATTTTTATTCCTCTGGTCATGTTGTTCAGGTTTTGGAAACATTTCCAGTCAGATTTACCTCTGTCCCCTCCAGACTGGGACCGGTTCCTCACCATGTTACCTGATCTGGATCCTTCGAGGGTCTGTGAGCTCATGTAATATAAACACACACAGGGTGGCGCTATAAACACTCAGCACTATCACACAGAACTTCGGAATACCGTGGTCCAGAATGCACACTTTAATTACATTTTATTTCATTTCTTCTTAAATTCATTTCATTTATTTCATTCATGTCTCTTTAAATAAGAGCATTGGTACTCCAAATCATTCAACATCAAACCACATGCTACTGTACTGTACTGTACTGTTCTCTACTGTACTCTACAGTACTGTATTATACTATACTGTACTATACTGTACTATATTATACTGTACTATATTGTACTATACTATACTATACTATACTATGATGTACTGTGCTGTGCTGTACTATGCTATACTATAGTATACTTTGCTGTACTGTACTCTACTGTACTGTACTGTTCTGTACTTCATTATACTACAATTTACTGTACTCTACCATACTATACTCTGCTGTACTATTCTCTACTGAACTGTACTACACTGTACTCTACTCTACTGTACTACTTCATTCTATACAATACTCTATTGTACTATACTCCACGGTTCTGTACTTTACTATTCTGAACTATGCTATACTATATTATACTGTTCTCTAATGTACAGTACTATAATATGCTCTACTGTACTCTACTCTACAATACTCTACTGTGCTGTACTCTTCTGTATTGTACTATAGTCTACTGTACTGTACTTTACTGTATTGTACTATACTCTTCCGTACTCTACTGTGTTATATTCTACTGCAATGTACTGTACTCCACTGTACTCTTCTGTTCTCTTCTCTACTGCATTATTCTGCACTGTACTATACTGTACTACACACTACTGTGGTATAATGTACTATAGTGTACTATACTAGACTATACTCTGCCTTACTCTACTATACATTACTTTTAGATACTATACTGTATTAAACTGTACTGAACTCCACTATACTGCACTGTACTCTACAGTACTATACTGTACTATACACTGATCTACTCCACTGTACTATAATTATACTGTGCTATACTGTACTGAATTCTGCTATACTACACTGTGCTATGTATTGCTCATTATACTGTACTATGATTATACTATACTATATATTATTCTGCTATACTGTGCTATAATTATACTTAGTATATATAACTTTCCAATTCTATAATGTACTGTACTATTATTATTATTATTATTATTATTATTATTATTATCGTAGCATGACAGTACGATAATCTCCTGTACTATACCAGACTCTAACTATTTTAGAGAATCCCTCACTGAGTCATATTTAATCATAGTAATTGGTTAGTAGGATGGGTCTTTTAATAAACACTTCTAGTTTCTGGGACTAATGTGAATGGTAACCAGTAATGACTTTGCTATTACTGTGAGCTGTGCTGGAATGATGATTGAATTCATTTGATTTATTAGATAATAACTCAGGTTCTGAAGCTGCATTCATTTACATTTACATTTACATTCGGTGGATGGATGGTGGATGGATGATGGTGATGATGATTGATGGTGGATGTACTTTGATAAACACTGAAGCTGCAGAATAAGAATGATTTTATAAGATAGTAATCGTATTTTAGAGCTTCTTGGTGATGAATGAAGTACCATGAAGAAATTGTGTTCTATTTATGCACTTTAATAAATGAATTGATAAACGTTTGATCATGTGCTCTCATTATTAAAGGTTGTGAGATTTATTTTGAGATTTACATATTTGTTTGTTTGCGCCCTCATGCCTTCTCTGGGGATGGGCACCGGTGCCCAGGAATCCCGTCCAGGACAGGCGGGGATCAAATGAGATAAAAGCAGATGGTCCATTGTGTGGATTAAAGCGGTGGTTTGTGGTTGGAGTGGCAGCACTTTGATGTTAGGGTGGGGGCCATCGATGAAAGCAGGATGCCCTGGAGCAGCATGTAGTGTTAACAATATTCTGATAACTGTACCTTCTTCTCAGCAGTACTGCTCGATCTTTTTGTTTTACCTGTAAAAAACAGGTCAGATGAGTTTGTTCATGTTGTTCAAAACCCCGGGGTTTCACTGTGGCGGATACAAAGGCCTTGAGCTGTAGCGGTAACATTACCTTCTAAAAACACTGTCTCTGTCTTTAAAAGCCATAAATTCCCTCTTGTTGCCATAACAAGACAAATTTTCCTTTGTGGGATAATAAAAGGCTATCTCATCTTAAAGCCTAGCATAAAAAGCCTGGCATTAACTTGGCTTCTTTATGGATGAAGGTCTTATCAGGCACTCACCTTCAGAATAAGGATTCTCATCTAATAACAGTCAAGCAAGAGAGCTCTGATACAAAGAAACATCTGCTCACATCATCCCCATTCTCGTACCTCAGGTCCTCTGATGGCAGGTTACCCACTCTGCCCTCTCTTCGGTGGGTGGCAAATTTGTCAGTGCTGTGACTCTTTACCTCTACGTTATTGTAACTATACTATTTTTTCACCACTAAGTCTCGTCCCCAGATCTTCTTCTTCAGACAGTGCTTCAGTCCTTCCTCTGTCTTACCGGGTTTTTATTTATTTATCTTTTCATTATTTTTAACTGTCCTGCTTTTGTGAAACAACCTTGACATTATGAAAGGCGCTTTATAACTACAACTTATTATTAGTAGTATTATTATTTAGTTGTAGTAGTATAAAATCAAAACGAGTTTTTGGATTATACCAGCCAGCAGAGGGCGATAAGCATTCGACACAAATCTCTAATAGTAATTAATATTAATAGTAATAATAATATAAAAACAGGGCTTTAACATGCTTAGTGGACATGATTAGAGACTGAATCACATTCCATCTTCTGTGGCTTTGGAAAAATAAGAGAGTAAAACGTTTAAAGTGTAAAGTCTATCTCAGTAACATGACATGATGTCTAAGAGATTATATTAATGAAGAAATGTTCTAAAAACGTCACCATGTGGGGTCTAGATGCAACAATTTTCACCCTCCCCTTATGAAAATTAACTGTGGCTTTTTTTGTTTGTTTTTCGTTTTGTTTTTTGGTGGAAAGAAAACTAGGCATGGTTACTGTGGTATCTCTAATCTATCTAATTCTTACGTTTATAGGAATAGACTAGTTTAAATGAAATATGAGAAATATAATTATATATAATGAAATATAATTAAATAAATATGAGAGAACAGATTGAAAATCTTTAAAATATCTCTGATTTGTTGTGCTGGTTAAGTGAGTGGACTGTGTTCAGCTGTCAGCAATCCTGAACTTTATTTATTAACAGAAGCTTTACTTACTCTATTATTATACCGTCTTGTTAATTTTTATTTAGAAATGAATGATGTGCTATATATTATTAAATCGTAGATAACCACAGATTATGGAATTCAATAATTACTCCTTTTTGTCTGTATTATACGATTTATTGTTTAGTTATATTTTCCAGCACATTTAAGCTGTTGCCCTATTTGGCACTGCAGTGACTTTATAATAATTTATAACACTGCTGTACTCACACATTCATTAAACTGTATTTCTATTGAATTTCTAATTTATAGCATTTTAGTAAGAGAGCTGCAAACTTAATATCGTATTTGTGCAACGAAGTAGAGATTCTATTCTAATCTATTCTAGTCTGTATTGCTGCAATAGCGGTGTTGTCCACACGATGTCGCAGGTGTTTCACCTCCAGTGCTGCAGATGCAGTGCAGAAATGTCGGAGCTGTACTGTGATTGGTTGCAGTACTCTTGGGGACAAGGACTGTGTTCTAGACATGGGCTTCATCAGATAAAAAAATCTGAAAGAAGTCTAAAAGAAAAGGATTTTATTTAGTAAAAGTATTTAATAAAAGACAGAGTAACAGTTCAGTCCAAACTCCAGGTGAAAGAACAAATCGATTTATTTTTAGTCATTTTTAGTAATAATAACATATAAACATATTTTTAGTAAAATAGTCATTACTTGTTATATTAAATGTACTCTGTCTATAATCCTTATTAATAATTAATGAATAGTTAATTAATAAATTATTTTAAACTCTCTACAGGGTTCCGATCCCATTACGACTTTTATTATGGAATGTTAAAAGCCCGGATGTATAGTTCAGATCCAGCCAATAGCAGCGCACCTCTGCTGTAGCTGATCCGAGGTCAGAGTGAATGCTCGCCGTGTGACGTCACATGCTCGGGGCGCGACATAGAGCTACCGGAAGCAGGTGATACAATAAGGCAGAGTTACACTCTAACGCTTATTAGTAACGTTATTATACCGTAACGGTACCGTAGCTGTAACTGTAACTCAGCGCGAGAAGAAGGAGGAAAGTGATGACGTAATGCTGGGTATCCGGTCGCAGCTGCGGGTCAGTGCTGTTAGAACCAGAAACCTTCAGGAGATCTTAAGTGAGATCCAAGAGGCGCCGATCAACGAACATCAAAGGACCAGGTAAAGAATGTAACCGTGTACAATGATCTGCACACACACACACACACACACACACACACTCACACTCACACTCACACTCACACACACTCACACTGTACAGGTATGGGTTCATATATGATCCTGTGTGTACGAACATGTGGGTCTGTAGTGTGTAACCAAAAATCAGGAGAAGTTTGGACAGGGGGACATTAGGGCTAATAATGAATTTAAAAAGCTAAATAAGAATGTGGTTTCCTACAGGCTCTGAGGAGTGAAGAGGATCAGAGGATCCCCAGTTTATCACCAAATATTTGAAAACAATGCTCCTCAAAGACTGGAAGGGATTTATATCTTTCAGTCCTAACTATTTTGAAAAATGCATGGACGTCCCTGATAAAGATCTCGTCTTGAAGGCAGCTGATGTTGCTGTAAAATCTCAGGGGGGACTTTCCTGAGGTGGAAATGCCCTTTACAGAGGGCCCCGACCCGACCCCGTAGCATGCCAGAGCCTGGCTTCTGGACTTGTTCCTCATAACAGTATGGATTTCTTCCAAAACAGACCTGTGATACTGATGGGTCTGAGCACAATCCTCGTTCCAACTGTATGATGGTCCATCCCAGATGCCTCCGAGCCCAGAGAAGCCGACGCCCCTTCTGGACATGGTTATAACATAAGGCTTCTTTTTAGCACAGTAACGTTTTAAGTGGTATCTGTGTGAATGTAACTCTGTATGTAGAGCTTGATAAAGGTTTGATAAAGGAATCCCTTGTCCATGTGGTTGTATCAGCTATTGATGAATGACGGTTCTTGATGCAGTGCCGCCTGAGGGAGCGAAGATCACCCCTCTGCAGTTTTAGGAAATTCCTCCAGATTCCTTGAATGGTTTAATGATATTCTGCTCTTTAGAGGGAGGAATATCTAAATCCCTTCCAGTCTTTCTCTGAGGAACATTGATTTAAACATGTGTTGAGGAACTGGAGATCCTCTGATTATCTATTCTCCTCAAAGACTCACAATTTCCTGGATGCTGCTTTTGGACCAAATCATGATTATAATCACCTGTCGTTATTTAAATCACATCATACTTAGTTTTTTTATCTCATTACCAGCTTTAATTTGCCTTAACCTTCTTTGGAATGTGTTGCAGGCCTGAAATCCAGGAATGGATGTTTCTTAAAAAAAAAAAAAATGAAATATCTCAGTTCCATACTTTCTCTATGTCATGATATTATCACTTCCCCCGGTGGTTGCATTTGGATTAGTGATAGTTGTAAGAAGTTTTCTTGATGACATCAGCATTTCCTCTGTTGGGTAAATGTTTTGGATGTTGATTGATGTTTGAATCTCTTTGATCTTTCCTCTGTTAATCTCTGTCTGAATCCACAGGCCTGAATCTCACTCGTTAGTTACATCACTCTCTTGTTTATGCACCTTCAATCTGCATACACACATCCCTGTGTGTGTGTGTGTGTGTGTGTGTGTGTGTGTGTGTGTGTGTGTGTGTGTGTGTGTGTGTGTGTGTGTGTGAGAGAGAGAGATGGAAATGAACACTGTGAACACAGATTGAACTCCGAGTCTTTTTATTTGAATTTCAAATTCTTTCCAAATACTGTTTCTGCTGAGGGGTGTGTGTGTGTGTGTGTGTGTCAGTCAGTCAGTCAGTCAGTCAGTCAGTCAGTTTCAGCAGCTGTGTAAACACCGTAGCGTGTGTGTAACGCTTATACCGATCTGATCTCTCTCTGATTCTCTCTACACTAATGATGACTCATGTTCAGTACGTAGTGCACTGCTGAGGGAGTTCCTATCTGAACAGTGAGTGAGTACTCCCAGAATGCACTGCTGCAGGAGGGTAGAGAGAGTAATGTACTGCGTTAGAACCCCTTTGCATTGGGTTTGCATTTTGCTGGCTTTTCAGTGGTCATCGTCCTGGCCTTAAAGTCATGGCTGTGAGCTGATCCGCCCCTCCCTCAGCTCTCTGCAGCGCCCAGATTCAGGCTCGAAGGGTGCCCCCTACAGAGAGACAAGAGGTTACAACGCATGACCCAAATAGCTATCTGCTCAGGTTAACGAATAGGTACAAACACAAACCCAAACTTCGAGGAAGTAGAGCATCTGAATGAGGGCTGGAGGGGAAAAACACTGTTTAGAGGTTATCATTATAAAATGTAAAAAAAACACACCTAAAAATTATCAATCAGTAAATAAAAAACCAGCATAGTCTGTAAAACAAAAACACAGGCTATAAAATAAACAAAGTGGCCTATAACTGTAGTACTGTAATGGGATCTTAAAAATAAAAATGAGATGGTTTTATTCTACAGGGTTACATTTGCATCGTATTTTTTAAAAATCATAGAAAAAGAAAAGAACAAATTAGAATAAAGGAAAAAATACAAAGTTATTTGATAAAGAATTTATGAATAAAAGCAGGAAAATAATTAAAGAGGAAAAGAAAGAGAAAGAAGGCAAATGACAACAGATAACCAACAAAAAGCACAAAGCATGAAAAGGTAAGAAAAAAATAAAGAAGGAAAAACAACCGGAAATGAATGAGAGCAAATGAAAAGTGAGAAAAAAATAAAGGGGAAAATACATTTATACATTTTACATTACATTTACAGCATTTAGCAGACGCCCTTATCCAGAGCGACTTACAATGGATACAGTCTTACAATCCAAGCAATTGTGGGTTAAGGTTCTTGGTCAAGGACCCAACAGTGGCAGCTTGGCAGAGGTGGGATTTGAACCGTGGACCTTCTGGTCCATAGTCCAGTACCTTAGCCGCTAGGCTACCACAGTCCCAGGAAAATAAACTAGAAAACTAAAACGAAATTATATATAAAACATGTAGAAAGAGAAAAAGAACACATCAAAAAAAGAAAATGAAACAAATGAGAAAAAAGAATAAAAACAAAAGCGAAAGGTAGAAAAATAAAGAACATTTTAAAGAAATATACCGTATTTTTCGGGCTATGAAGCGCACCGGGTTATAAGGCGCGATATCAGTGATCGACTGCTAACGGATCTATGTTCATACATAAAGCGCACCGGGTTATAAGACGCATGAAATGAAACAAAACTCTTAAGTTTTGTCGGAAACTCAGTTTGGTCTTTACCTGGCGCAGGGCGTCTTCTTGCTTCCTCCACTTCCGTACCATTGATTCGTTAATGTTGAATTCTCTCGCAGCTGCTCTATGTCCATGTTGTACTGCGTGACTGATAGCGTTGAGTTTGAAATCCGCTTCGAAAATGAATGAATGAATGCACACACCCTAATGCTGAAGCACATACTGTATTACTCTGCGATGATGCGCACTACGGTGGCCGTAAGCTTCGTTACTTACCAAGGCCGTGCTAAAACATTTTGACAGATTTATGAGCGTCGTGTACCATCTACAATCGGTTCTAGGTCAGAAAGCACAACCAGAATTAATTCATACATTAGGCGCACCGCATTTAAAGGCGCACTGTCGATTTTTGAGAAAATTACAGGATTTTAAGTGCGCCTTATGGTCCGAAAAATACGGTAATAGAGAAGATAATAATAAGAAGAAATGTATCAAAGAAAAAAGAAAAAGAAGAGAAGTAAACAAAGAATGTAACTAATTACAGGATAAAAAGGCTAAATGAGAAGGAAAGAAAAAAGTTAAAACAAATAAAGAAAGGAAGAAAATTTAATAAAGACAAAACAATTAACAGAATGAATGGAAAAGTAAGGAAAGTAAAAAGGAAAAATATTGAAAAACATAGAAACAAAAAGTAAAGGAAAAGTGAAAAGTACTGAATAGAAGAAACAGAAGAAGAAACAGAAACAAAAAGTAAACAGAAAAGAAAAAGACAAAATGTTAAAAAAAAACAACAAAGATGATTCAATTTAATGTCATTTCAGTGTTTGAATTTGATATTTCTGATCTTACACGTAAGTGCAGTAATTTATATGGAGCTCTGATAAACCTATAAAACACTAAGGTTAGAAATAAAATGTTGGACAGGAAAATGAAGTGTTTCCATGATTTGGTCGGATCCCTGTAGATCTAAACCTACTGACCTGTAAAAATCACCTTTACCTCCAGCATCCACAGGGAACAGAGAAAGAGAGAGAGAGAGCAACCATGCTCAGACTTGGGAAGATATTAAACTAGGTCCAGCTCATCAGACCTTAGGACAGAGGTCCTGATCACCTTACACCAGACGATGGCGAGGCTGAGGCGAGAAGCACAAACAGCAGCACTCTCAGGATTTTACTTATTACTCATTACTCCATGGGTCAGGGTGAAATCTCCTCAAGTGGTTTGGAGTAAGGTCAAACTCTACAACCAAAAAAATCACAGGGAGGAAAAAAAAGAAATCCTCTACAGAAACTAAAAGATGCAGCAATAATTGATTAATAATCACATGACAGAACTGAATCACAATCAGCATCAAACCACGGGGTGATTACAGAGTCCTAACCCTAATCTGAACCCAGATCCTAATGGGGGTGTGTGCCTGTGTGCGTGCGTCTGTGCGCGCCTGTGCCTGTGTGTTTGCCTGTCTGTCTGTCTGTCTGTCTGTATGTGTCTGTGCGTGCCTGTGCGTGCCTGTGCGTGCCTGTGCGTGCCTGTGTGTGCCTGTATGCCTGTGTGTGCGCCTGTGCCTGTGCGTGTGTGCCTGTCTCTGTGCCTGTGCGTGTGCCTGTGCGTGCGTGTGTGTGCGCCTGTGCGTGCGTGAGTGTGCGCCTGTGCGTGCGTGTGTGTGCGCCTGTGCGTGCGTGTGTGTGCGCGCGTGTGCGTGTGTGTTTGCCTGTGCGCGCGTGTGTGTTTGCCTGTGAGTGTGTGCGTGTGCGCCTGTGCGTGCGCGTGCGTGCGCCTGTGTGTGTGTCCGCGTCTGTCTGTCTGTCTGTCTGTGTGGGGGGATGGAATCATAATCACTCTGAAATGAGTGTTTTACAGGAAGCTGCTCCACTAAACCTGGAAGTAGGTCAGTGATCAGAGGGAGCAGGAGCCCTGAATGATGTATGAGATTTATTTTAGGAATGTGTGTGTGTGTGTGTGTGTGTGTGTGAGAGAGATCGTTAATGTGTTTTCTCATTCACAGATATGCTGAGCTGAGCTACAAAACACTGAAGAAACATGGAACCTTCTGCCGATACACAGGGGGAACCCGAGAGACTTACAGTGGGAGAAACACACTCTAACACTACACACACACACACACTAACACACAGAAACCCTATATACACACACTGTGCACACTCTAACACTATACACACACAAACATGTACATACACACACTAACACTATATACACACACAGTAACACTATATGTACACACACACATACACATACACACTAACACTATGGAGATGTGTATATATCGGATAGCTAAGTACATTTATGAACTGTTGTAGTATTGTGTCTCCAGACCACAAATGAGCACGGACCCAGTCAGTGATTCCCGGTCTGGGTCTTGACTTTGAGTCGGTGTTTAACATTACAGACATGTTGTAGATGCTTTGTTTAAATAAAAGGACGCTACTATATAAAATTTGGTAAAAGTGTGTAAAAGTTTTGATCTTCTGATCCTTTATAAGATCTCAGATTGGATCTGGTGTAATGGATTGTTAAATTTAATTACCCTCTAACTTATTTTATTTAATAAACAAGTCACATTTTGATGTTTGAGCAGGGTCACCAATTTTGTGCCAGTCTGTAGCTGAGTATTTACAGTTTTTACAGTGTGGGCGGAGTTACTGTAGCTTCAGTAGCACTGCTTTCTAATATCTAATGCTGTTTTATTGTGTGTGTGTGTGTGTGTGTGTGTGTGTGTGTGTGTGTGTGTGTGTGTGTGTGTGTGTGTGTGTGTGTGTGTGTGTGTGTGTGTGTGTAGCACCATGTGGAGAACAGAGAGCACCCTGTATCCTCAGGTAACCCTCTGAACTTCAGCTCTCTGTTCTTATATAACAGATTATTTGCTCATTTTAAGGTTAGAGTGCAGTAAAAACCCACCAGGTGGCGCTGTGTAGAACATCACTATTGTTACTGTTATTGTTGCTATTGTAAAAATTGAAAGCGTTAGCGCTAGCATTATCAAGTAACCCTGCCCTGTGTGTGCTTCCGGTGCTCCTGTAGTGGGCGTGGTATCTGCTGATGATGCCAGCTTTATGACTCCGGTGAGAATGAGGAAGGAGGCGGGGCTTCATGTCCACAACACCAGCAGCACCCTGGGACATGGTGAGAGACAAAAACTCACACAAAAATATACATACCCATTTTTAGGTGTTACAACTTATATATGCAGTACTGTGCAAAAGTCTTAGGCCACCATTTGTATTTTTAGCAATGCTGTAATGACCCGAAAATGTCAGACTTGGATTGGTCACGCTATAATCCTCTTCCCTACTGATCTTCATTCCAATCTTTAGCATATATTATCCTCTTCACCCTTTTCCATTTCCAAAAAAGTGGTTTCTTGGCTGCTACCCTTCCAAAAAGCATTCCTGGTCAATCTTCATCAGACTGTAGAAGGGTTGACTTGGCTTCCTGCATGAAGCTGCTATTGATTAAGTGTAAGGGGAGGTTACACTAAATACTCTGCACTTTAGCCTGTAGAAACCTTTTTTCTGATTGTTTTCAGTTATTAATACTGCCTACAAAATATCCTGTATTTTCTGGTTGTGTTCTAATACCATTGCTAAAACAATGGGATATCTAATGTAATGGTGTCCTAAGACTTTTGCACAGTACTATATATACAGTCTAATCCGGTTATCTCGCCCCTCGTTATTTTGCCAACCTCATCTCCTGCCACCTGTGATGGTAGGACGGATTTCCCTCAATGCATTTTACCTCGAAAAGCCGCCACACTCGCCTCTCGACCTTGCCAAGCTTGAAATGTGACAAATGTCTTGCCAGCACTTAAATTCTACCCCGTTAGGCTGCCAAGTTTTCAGAACGGTCGGTAGGTGGCGCATTAATCCTACTGACAGCCTTGCCTTCCTGCTCTCGACCTGTTTTGAACAATCAGAACTACTAGATGTACAGCCCCTGTCTGTTATTCATCGCAAACTGGACTTGCTCTTCATGTCACAGAGACAATTGTCAATCACGGACTATTATTCAAATTTGCATAAATGAGTAGGTACTGTACATGTACATTTGTTTATAGATGTGATTGTATGATCACGAGGGCTGCTCAGTAAAACACATTATGTCAGCATCAGAGATCAGTGTCACTCTGTCTATTTTTGTAACTTTGTTAAGGAGAGGTAGGCAAGATAAGTTTAGACTGTATCTATGCAGTACATACCAGCTACACCGTACACCACTCACCACCAGGGGGAAGCGGCACTCTCATTAAAACACTGCTGTCTGGCCTGAGTGCACAGATGCATAAACACTGCAAGCCACATCAGAATCAGAAGTTGTTGGTAACTCTTGTATGAATCAGTGAATCATTCCTTTGTGAACAAGATGTTTCTTCCTCTCTCTTTTAGTGAATCACCTGGTGACTCATTTGGCCAGTAGTTCAGGACAGACAGTGAGACAGATGGACAATAAGACAGAGAGGCAGTGAGACAGAGGATGTATCAGGTACAGGATTGTAGAAGATTACAGGATTAGGTCTGATTAGGAGAATACACCAATCACAGAGCTGCTTACTGATACAGCTTCTTTACTCTGTCCAATAGTGTGTGTGTGTGTGTGTGTGTGTGTGTCAGTGTCAGTGTCAGTGTCAGTCACAGTCAGAGAGCTTCGACTGTGGAGAATCTGTAGAGTTCGACAGCGATTATGTGTATATCATCTTTCTGTGTGTGACTGTGTGTGAATAATAACTTGGGTGTGTTGCTCCGTTGTAAATAAGGCAAGTACAGTAGTGTAGAAGAGTTAGCATTAGCAACGTTAGCATTAGCATAGGGTTAATCACTGAACCAACTACAGAACAGAACATAGAATCATTTTCTACACTGAATCATATTGGCTTAGTGATTCATATGATTCTAATTCATTGTATATTCAGTCATAGTGGATTAATGATTCATATGATTCTTATTCATTATATACTGAGTCATATTGGCTTAATGATTCATATGATATTGATTCATTATATACCAAGTCATATTGACTTAATGATTCATATGATATTGATTCATTATATACCAAGTCATATTGGCTTAATGATTCATATGATATTGATTCATTATATACCAAGTCATATTGACTTAATGATTCATATGATATTGATTCATTATATACCAAGTCATATTGGCTTAATGATTCATATCATTCTCATTCATTATAAACCGAGTCATATTGGCTTAATGATTCAAATCATTCTCATTCATTATATAGAGTCATATTGGTTTAATGATTCTTATGATTCTGATTCATTGTATATCGAGTCGTATTAGTTTAATGATTCATATGATTCTGATTCATTATATATGTTCTTATTATAGTTATGTGCTATTATATATTATATTCTGAGGTGTGCATCAGTTTATATACTAAACTCCACCCACACACAGTGTGAGACTCCTCCCTTAATCATTGTGAGACTCCACCCTCACTCATGATGAAGGAAGAGGGGATTGGGGGGCGTCGCCGGTTCTCTATTTGTGGAGGAATTGGCTTCGTTCATCCCGATGGACGTAAACTCATGCGCAACGCCTCGTTTGGGGGCTACAACGATCTAACAGCTATCGCAGGTAACAAAATGACAGCTAGGACCAACGTAATGACCTTTCCTTCAGTGTTAGTACTGCTGCTCCTGGGGGTTTTTACACACACACACCCCTTATCTGGAGTCATGATCACTGTAGAACAGGCTGAACATTAATCTGTATAACTCTGTGTGTTTAGGTTTTGAAAGGAAGGACGATTCTTTAACACCAAAGGAAGATTCATCACTTTCGATATCTAAGAGCAAGGTAACACACAGTAACACACATTTATACATAACAACACTATACATAACTGCTATTTGTGAGGCAGTTTGTGGCTTTACCTTTAAGGTGATTACGTTTAATGACAGAATGGGGCACCAATTGATTCCTTTCTTACTGGAGAACCAGGGAAACCAGTTTGAAAATAGTTTCAAAATCTGAAATGGTGAGATCTTTTAGTCACCAGTGACTTTGTGAATGAAGTCACTCCCACCAGAAGCGGAAGAGTCAAAGTTATGAAAGGTTTATTAAATGTGAACAATGGCAAAATCACAGTAGTAACTGGCTGAAGTAATGAAAGTACAACAACAGTACTGGATCTACACTAACCTTTGTGTATACGTCTGTGAGCTTTTAAGAGACACTGTTAATGCTGTGCACGAGTTTATGAAGTCTTTAGCTTGAGCAGAACACTTGATGAACATATGGGGTTTGAGATTAGTCTTTATTCTTGACTAAAAAGCAAATAAACCCAAATTCCATGGTCCTGATAATGGCTGAGCAGAGAGAGAGAGAGAGAGAGAGAGAGAGAGAGAGAGAGAGAGAGAGAGAGACCCCTGAGTCGCTGGGTCATATCAAGGTGAATCGAGCAGAACTCCCTCATTTTAATTTGATTATGTCTCTGGTGTGCGTGTGTGTGCGCGTGTGTTTGTTTGGGGGTGCGTGTGCGCGTGTTTGTGTTTTGTGTTTGGCCCTCAGTCAGAGTCGAAGCTCTATAATGGATCAGATAAAGATGTTTTGGCTTCAGCTAACAAACTCACCAAAAAGGAGTCGCTCAAGGTACAAACACCCTGAACCCTACACCCTCTACACTCTATAACCTACACCCCATTCCCTACAACCCGTTCCATACACCCTGTACCCTATACCTGTTCCCTACACCCTGTACCCTACATCCTTAACCTCTGGTGGACAGGTGTAGAACTACACTATGTTAATTTGATTATGTGTTCAGGTCCAGAAGAAGAACTACAGAGAGGAGAAGAAGCGAGCAACTAAAGAGCTTCTGAGCACCATCACCGATCCCTCCATCATCGTCATGGCTGACTGGCTCAAGGTGGTGGTGTGTGGTGGTGTGTGGTGGTGTGTGGTGGTGTGTGGGGGTGTGTGGGGGTGTGTGGGGGTGTGTGGGGGTGTGTGGGGGTGTGTGGGGGTGTGTGGGGGTGTGTGGGGGTGTAGAGCTCAGTAGCGGTATAAGTCTGTGGTAACCCTGTGTGTGTGTGTTGCAGATCCGGGGCTCTCTGAAGAGCTGGACTAAGTTGTGGTGTGTGTTGAAGCCGGGTGTGTTACTGATCTATAAGAGTCAGAAGAGCGATCAGTGGGTGGGGACGCTGCTACTGAGCGCGTGCGAACTTATCGAGAGGCCGTCCAAAAAGAACGGCTTCTGCTTTAAACTCTTCCACCCTCTGGAGCAGTCCATATGGGCCACCAAGGTACACACATCAAACAGACTGCACTCGGGGAAAGTTCTTCAGTAACATGCACTGTACCAGTATGATGAGCTTGGCTCCGCCCCCTTTGCTTGGAGCTTCTCTTTAAGTAACAGTTTCCATGGTGACAGGGAGGGAAGCTTTGTGTGTCCACAGTAGACACTAACAGTTCACAGAACTCTTTTCTCAGACATCTTTTGTGTGTGTGTGTGTTTTCAGGGTCCTAAAGGAGAGACCGTTGGTTCCATCACCCAGCCCTTACCCAGCAGTCACCTCATATTCCGTGCTGCTTCAGAGTCTGATGGTAACACACACACAAAAAGCATATTCACTCTGTGTTTGGTTAGGGTTGTGGTTTTTGTTTATAAGTGTGTGTCTGTGTGTAGGTCGATGCTGGATGGACGCTCTTGAACTGGCCCTTAAGTGCTCCAGTCTGCTAAAGAGGACGATGATCCGCGAGGGGAAAGAGGACACGACCACTGAACACACACACACACACATCAACTTCTACAACCTGCTGAGAACCCACAACCTTCAGTAAGACAAACCACAAACCAACACACACACACACACACGATCCTGACTGAGAAAAAGAGAACACCCCGTAAGGCCCATACCAAGACTCTGGGCACTGAGGACAAACCCGAGACCCAGACCTAGGACACAGCCTTTGAAATCCAGAACATGAAATCTCCAAAGTCCAAAGACCAAAGCTGCAGATCATTTATAACAAACCTAAGACACAGCTGGTCATATCTAGCCCATACACCTAACTCCTGAGAAAGTGACACAGTCCATGTGGACCTAGACCAAGACCACATCCTACAAAGGACCAGAATTCTCAAGATCAAAGACAAGGCACTGAGCACTGGGACAGAAACCAAAGTTCTGAGCATTGACAACCTGATAAAGACGACATCTCAAAGCTCAAACACATCAACCCTTAAAACATTGTGAACCAGACCCTGAGAATCAAGAACCAAACCAGGATCCAGACCCCAAACATCAAGAACCAGACCAGGATCCAGACCCTGAGCATCGAGTACCAGACCAGGATCCAGACTCTTAGGGTCAAGAACCAGCCCTGAGCCTCAGAGTCTGATGTCCTGTGTTATGACAGCTAAGTTTGTGTAATGACCAGTGGTTATAATGAAGGTGTTTGATATTTGCAGTGAAGGAGATCAGTTTAAGGATGAGATGAACTCTGATAAATCAGACAGAGAGCTGGAGCAGGAGCAGGACGAGTGGGAGAAGAGCGAGGAGAGCGATAGCGACACCAGCGAGAGACAGGAGGACTCATATGTGGACCTGGAACACGATACTGTGAGGGAAACGCTGTACGTGGAGCAGAGCCATGAGGAGCTGGGAGAGGTGTGTGTGTGTGTGTGTGTGTGTGCGCGTGCACGTGCACGTGTTTCATTGTGTAGCTTTGTGGGTTTGTCACTACAGTGATGTGAGGTGGCTTGTTCGTTCATTTTACGTTCTGTATGTGTGTGTGTCTGTTGGTGTGTGTCTGTTGGTGTGTGTCTGTTGGGTGTGTGTGTGTGTGTGTGTGTGTGTGTGTATGCACAGGCTGGTGAAGCGTCTCAGACTGAAACAGTGTCTGAGGAGAATAAGTCTCTGATTTGGACTCTGCTGAAGCAGGTCCGACCTGGAATGGACCTGTCCAAAGTGGTTCTGCCCACCTTCATCCTGGAGCCCAGATCCTTCCTGGATAAACTGTCAGACTACTACTATCATGCTGACTTCCTGTCTGAGTGAGTGAACACACACACACACACACACACACAAACACTACAAATTAGATGATGTGACTTTGCTTTATTGGTTGGGTTTTGTGGAGTTTGGTTGGTTTTGGAGGGTTTGGTTAGGTTTTGGAAGGTTTGATTGAGTTTCATAGAGTTTTGTTTGGTGGGGTTTGGTTACATTTTGTAGAGTATGGTTGGATTTACAATTACAGCATTTTACAATTGATCTTACAATGCAAGCATTTGTGGATCAAGGGTTTTGCTCAAGGACCCACCAGTGGCAGCTTGGCAGAGGTGGGACTTGAACCCTGGACCTTTTGACCCATAGTCCAGTACCTTAACTGCTAGGTTACCACAGGATTTGTGGACTTTGGTAGGGTTTTGTGGAGTGTGTTTGGATTTTGTGGAGTTTGGTTGGGTGTGATGGAGTTTGTTTGAGTTTTGTGGAGTTTGGATAGGTTTGGTTGGGTTTGTGGAAGGAGTTTGGTTGGGTTTTGTGAAGTTTGGTTGCGTCTGTTGATGGAGTTTGGTTAGGTCTGGTAGAGCTTTTTTGGGTTTTGTGGAGTTTGGTTGGGTTTGTTGATGGAGCTTATGATTGATGAAGTGATTATCTGTCTGTTCAGAGCTGCACTAGAGGAGAATGCCTTTAACCGGATGAAGAAGGTGGTGAAATGGTACATTTCTGGATTCTACAAAAAACCAAAGGTAAAATCTCAACAGCACAAAGTGTGCGGGCAAACACACATACATACACACTTCCTGTACTAATATCTGTGTGTGATTACAGGGTCTAAAGAAACCATATAACCCCATCATTGGTGAAACGTTTCGCTGTGTGTGGATTCACCCGAAGACCACCAGCAAAACCTTTTACATTGCAGAGCAGGTACAACACACACACGCACGCACACACACACACCTTCTGTACACACCCCATACTGTCTCTGAGCGGGGTTCACACTCTCCCGCAGGTATCCCATCATCCTCCAGTCTCCGCCTTCTATGTCAGTAACAGAAAGGATGGCTTCTGTCTCAGTGGCAGCATCCTGGCCAAGTCTAAATTCTACGGTACACACACACACACACACACACACACACACACACACACACACACACACACTGCAAAGGTAACACACACTATTTATACTGTTTATATGATGTTTCTACAACTCACAACTCTGTGTGTGTGTGTGTGTGTGTGTGTGTGTGTGTGTGTGTGTGTGTGTGTGTGTGTGTGTTGTTTAGGAAATTCTCTCTCTGCCATCCTGGATGGAGAAGCAAGGCTGACATTCCTGAACCGAGGAGAAGATTACGTAATGAACATGCCATACGCACACTGCAAAGGTAACACACATGACACACAATTTATACTGTTTATATAATGTTTCTACAACTCACGACTCTGTGTGTGTGTGTGTGTGTTTGTTTGTTTGTTTGTTTGTTTGTTTGTTTGTTTAGGTATTGTGTATGGAACAATGACTCTGGAACTTGCAGGTCAAGTTACAATCAGCTGTGAGAAAACTGGTTACAGTGCTCAGCTGGAGTTTAAACTGAAGGTGGGTGGATGATGGTATGGTTAGTGCAGGGTTAAGGGAGGGTGTTGGGGAGTAGCCTCTCCATGGGGCGTATGTTGGGTGGGAGGTCTATTGTTGAGTGGGACTGGACTGAAGTGTGTGGTTGATGGGTGAACAGTTGGTTAGTGTGTGATTTGATGAATTGGTAGTTGATGGGTGGTTGGATTGTCAGTGGGTAGATGAGGCAGTTAATCGATGTTAAAGGTAGTTTGGTTTGGTTTATCGATTAGTATATTATGGGTGAATCGTCGATGGGCAGCTGATGGAGGTTTAAGGGGTAGTAGTGGGCAGTTGATAGATGGATGATGAGTGGTAAGGGTATAGGTGAGTGAGAAGTTGGTGGGTGGTTGATGAGTAGTTGGTTAATGAGGGTTTGGGGACAGGTGGTTGATGGATGATGGGTGGTTGGTGAGTGGATGCTTAGTTATCGGGTGATTGAGAGGTTTGTGGTTGGTGGGGTTTGTATCTCTGGTGGGTAGATGATGGTTTAAATGGTAGTTAATTGATGTTTAAAGGTAGTTTGGTTTGGTTGACTGTTGACTGAGTAGATTATGAGTGAGTCGTTGATGGGTGGTTCATGGGTGGGTGGTTAGTAGTGGGTGATCGATAGGTAGATTGGTGAGTGGTTGAGGGTATAAATGCGTAGGTGGTTAATGAGTCATTTGGTTAACAAGGGTTTGGGCGCAGGAGGTTAATGGGTAAATTAATGATGGTGGATGTTAGTTACTGGGTGATTGATTTGTGTTAATCATTTGTGTTAATTGATTAGTGTCGATGTTTATAGGTAGTTTGGTTTGGTTGATTGTTTAGTAGATTATGGGTGAATGGTTATTAATGAGTAGTTGATGGTGGTTGTTGGGTATTTTTTCTGGGTAGTTGGTGGGTGGTGGCTAGTTGATGGGTAGTTGTTGGGTGAATCATGAGTACTTGTTGGATGGTTGGGTGAATAGTGAGTAATTGTTTGGGAGGGCAGTGGAATATGGTGTGTAGTTGATGGGTGGTACCTAAGGGGATAGATAAGTGAGTGGGTAGTTGTGAGTGGTCGTTGCTGGCGGTTGATGGGTAGTTGATAGTGGTTGTTGGTTTTTTTGGGTGTTGGGTGGTTGATAGCGGTTGTTGGGTGTTTGTTAGGTAGATGTTGGGTGGTTAGTGGGTAGTTGATGATGGTTGTTTGGTATCTGTTGAGTGATTGGAGAGTCGATGGGTAAATGATGAGTTGATTGGTGCTTCAAAGATGTTTAGATGGTGGCTGGTGAGGGTTGGTGGGCAGATTCTGGGCAGATTTTGGTGGGTGGGTGAGTGGTTAATGGGCATGACTCTTCAGACAATCACCACTCTCTCTCTCAGCCATTTCTAGGCAGCAACGACAGCGTGAATCAAGTTAGTGGGAAAATTAAACTGGGAAAAGAAGTGCTGGCTACACTGGACGGGCATTGGGTAAGTGTGTGTGTGTGTGTGTGTGTGTGTGTGTGTGTGTGTGTGTGTGTGTGTGTGTGTGTGTGTGTGTGTGTGTGTGTGAGTGTGTGAGAGAGAGAGAGTGAGTGATAAAATTACATTTATGCTTTAGTCTTTTCTCCATGAGCCAGGGGTAAAAACCCGGGGCACTTTATCTGTTACGTAATTTCACGGCAGCATCAGAATATGGCCAGTGCCTGAGGACGAGCCTTCAACATAGGATAGCGTTAAAGATGTCCAGGTAGCTTCAGGTCATGACTTGAATCAGGGCGCGGACCTTTGTCAAGCCTTCTCATGTCAGTGAAGATCCCATAAGTTGTACGAACTGTACTGAGGGTCCTCCTGAGGGTCGTTTGCTCTGAGTTCTGAGTGTGTGTGTGTGTGTGTTTCCTTCTACAGGACAGTGAGATCTTTATAAATGATAAGAAGTCAGGAGTGTGTGAGATGTTCTGGAACCCCACCCCAGATCTCCGTCAGAGCCGACTGACCCGCTGCACCGTGGCCCCAGAGGAGCAGGGGGCGTTTGAGTCAGAGAGGTACACTAACCTGTGGAACTGGATGCTAGTTCTGGTTCTGGTCATCTGGAACCGTTTCTCACCCTCAGTCTCTGTGCAGACTGTGGCAGCATGTGACTCGTGCAATACTCAATAAAGACCAGACGGAGGCGACCAACGAGAAGTTCGTGTTGGAGGAAGCTCAGAGGAAGTCAGCGAGGGAGCGGAAGCTGAAGAACGAGGAATGGACGCCGGCACTGTTCGAACAGGATTCCACCACCGGAGACTGGCACTACAGATACGCCGAGTAAATACACAACCTTTCCTTTATTTATTCATTAAGATGATCAGCGCCCTCTGCTGGGCCTGGTACATATCAATATGACATAAGACTTATTGCTCTGTACTGACCTCTTGTGTTTAAAGTGTTTAAAAAGGTGTTTAGTACCCCCTGTCTCCCCCTCAGCACTCGTCCCTGGGACCCTCTGAACGATCTGGTGCAGTTTGAGAAAGATGGCCAAGTTCAGACTAAAGTTCGGCACAGGACTCCTATGGTACGTTCAGCCAGTGTAGTTAGTCTCAGTGCGCAGGGCTGCCGGAGGGACAATTACCTGAGCCAGGTACGTCCTTCAACCACGCCTACCTAATTCTCCCTTCCCGCTCCTGCTGTGCTCCGCCCATGCGCTCGCCATACTCACCCATCACCAAGCTGCACTGCACCGCCTCACTGTGGCTTATCGTTTGTTTGTTGGTTTGTTTCTTTGTTTTGCAAGGTGCGTGTGTGTGCGTGTGTGTGTGTGTTATGAATTTAACCTGCAAATGCAACAAAGTATGAAAAGGAATTATAATTACATTTTAGCCACTCCCATTTCTGGTTTGTTTCAGTCACAAGAATTAGCACTGAGTGAATCAAACGTTTATCAGTGAATCAATAAATGTTTTGTTGTATTCATTATGTAATGAAGTACATCACTGAAAATGGATGTAGTGATGATTTATTAACTGATTCAGAAAGATTCAAGGCATAGTCTGTGGTGTAATAATGAAATAATGATGCCATAATGATCCATGAATGATTCTGTAATTGATTCACCAAATGATTCGGGAGTAATTTAATGATTCACTAATGATAAGATTAAAAATGTATTGCTAATTCAATAATTTGATGCCAACGTCATTCAACAATGAAACTTCAGTAACTGATTCAGAAATGATTATGTATGAGTGTTTATATCCAATATTTAATGGATGTTTGATAAAATGATCAATACTGATAAAACATTAGTAGTATTTAGTTAGTGTTCAAGAGACGGAGAGGAAGACCAAAGAGGAGTTATTTGGTTGTGGTAAATGAAGATATGCAGGGAGTTGGGATGAGAGTAGAGGATGTGGAGGACAGGGTGAGGTGGAAACGTTTAACTCTCTGTGGTGACCCCTGATAAAGGGAGAAACCGAAAGAAGAAGAAGTAGTTCTATAATAATTCCATTTAATATTGGTTCTATACATTTCTTTAGTTACACCTTTTACAGCCACTTGCCATGTTACCTGTGCGTGTGCGTGTGCACACAAGTGTGTATGGATATTTTAGCTTCTGCCTAACTTCCGTATTTACTGTTATTATTATTATTATTATTATTATTATTGTTATAACTATTATGACTGCATGTTTGAGAGTGTAACGGTGTGTGTGTGCGCGCCTGTGTGTTGCCTAGGTAACGGGACCAAAGCGGAAGCATAAGCAGAACGAAAAAGCCAAGAGCCCAGAGAGTGGCTGTTCATCTCCAGAACCAGAACATCACGACTCATCAGGAAGTGAGAGTGAGACACACACACACACACACACACACACACACACACCATTTATTTAAAGGATTTGGGCATTTTAAAATAACTAACACTGGCTCTGTAATACTAGGTATTACTTGTTTGAGTAAACGTGTAGGAATTGGATCTAACAAACATGTTGATGACTTAGACGAGCTGATCAGTGCGGATAGTTCAGTATTAGTAATTGGGGTAAAAGATTCTAATCTTGATTTACAGCTAATTAAACAGATGTCTTCACTAGTGCTGCCAGTCTGGAAGGTAGCTGAATAGTTTTGGTGATGTGATGAGCATTGAGTTTTATGCCTAATGTTTTCTACCTTGTCATTAAAGAAAGTCATGAAATCATTACTGTTAAAATACACACAGAACGGGAGTCCCGGAGTCACTTTCTGTGGGGTTTTTTGTTAATTTGGAGACTGTATTAAAGAGAAATTTTGGATTATTCTTATTTTTCTCTATGATTGAGGAGAAGTATGCAGCTTTAGCTTTAGTGAGGGCATGCTTATACTCTGCTGTGCTGTCCCTCCAAGCAATCTTAAACACCTCCAATTTACTATGTCTCCACTTGCGCTCTAGATGCCATGTTCTTTGCTTTAAGGTACGGGTGTGGTCATTATACCATGGTGCTAGCCTTTTTTCCCTAATGCGTTTGACCCTAGCAGGAGCAATCGTGTCCAGGGTTGAGCGAAGCACACATTCTAATTGGTGAGCTTCATGTTTGTGCTCAAATCATTTTATGTGAAAACAATGAGTTTATTTATATCAGTAAAAATGTTGGTATTAGGTCTAAAGTATGATTACTGAGTTAGGTTGGTCCCATCACATGAAGTAGGTCATTTTCTTTTTTTTCTTTTTTTTTTTATTGTGGAGTATAGCAAAGACTTTAAAACAAATAACAACAAAGCAAATATTGAACAAAACAAGCAATAAACATAACAATGACTAAAAACAGATCCTCTAATTTACAAACTCCTCAAGTGTTTATTTAAACCCTAACCAAGTCTCACACTCGCACACCCAAAAAGAGAAAAAAAAAGAGGGGGAGAAGGGGGGGAAACAAACAAACAAACAAACAAACAAAAACCCAAAAGGGGTAAATGAATAGGAAAATAACAAAAATAAATAAATAAAAAAGTTAATAATAATAAAAATTAAATAAAATACGAGAGAAGAGGGGATATCTAGTCAGCCGGCATTATTTGAAGCAAATTAAAAAATGAAAGAAAAGCATTTCACTTGGAATAAAACGCAACACTATTCCCTTTCAAAGTAAATCGAATCTTCTCCAATCTAAGAAAATACAAAACATCTTGGAGCCACAATGAAACGGAAGGTGGTTTTATGGACTTCCACAATAACAGAATATGGCGCTTTACTAATAAAGAGGTGAAAGCTAAGATATCGGACTGAACTTGTGTTTACAGGGACGACTCAACAGGGAGACGAAATATTGCCACGATGGGACATGCACCGATATTGACGCCTAAAATCTTTGACATTATCTTGAAATAATCAGACCAGAATTTACTCAACGAAGGACAGAAATAAAGAACGTGGCTTAAATCACAGGCTGAGGCAGAGCATTTATCACATTAATCAGTAACATTAGGGTAAAATTTAGATAACTGAGACTTGGACCAGTGAACTGTACACAAAAGCTTAAATTGTATCAACTGCAGTCCCGCACAAGGTGCACCGGAACGGATCCCAGTTACTGCCCCTGCCCTGTCCCACCACTGTTCAGTAACAACAGTTCCCAACTAATTTTCCCAAGCACTTTTAATTTTACTAAGGGAATATTCATCCAAAGCCATAAGATGCAAATATATCCTAGAGATAAGTGATTTCTGGAGGAGGGTCCAAAGTTAAAAGATCATCCCAAGGCTGTACGGATCATTTGGATGGATCAACAAATGGATCATTTTCAAAGTGAGCGTTAAAACCATGCGCGCGTGTGCGTGTGTGTGCGTGTGTGCGCGTGTGTGCGCGTGTGTGTGCGTGTGTGTGCGTGTGTGTGCGTGTGTGTTTTTCAGGACAGAAGTTGAAGCCCAGCAGCAGGCTGAGAAAGAAACAGTCTGATCTGTTTGAGCTTCAGAGCAGCGTGGAGTCCATTAAACGCACACAGGACGACATCAGCAGGTACACACACACACACACACTTGCTGTTTGTACGATCAATTGTTTGGTTAATGATTGATAATGGGTGTGTGCAGGAGTGTAAGCGCTCTGAGGAGGCGAGTGGAGAATCAGAGCTTCTTCCTCACACAGAGAGATTACATCATCATCATCTTCCTCATCACAGTCCAACTCTGTATCAACCTCATCCTCAAATAGACAGATACACACACACACACACACACACACACACTCCAATAAGTGAAGGACGGGTCCATATTTCAGTGCAGATTTGCTGGTTAAATGAGAGTGAAGCAGGTGCAGTGCATGATGGGAACTGTATTTCTTTTTACTGATGGAGAGAATCCAGCTCTGCACCACTTCCTCTTAATAATATTAACCATTTTTATTTTGTTTTTTTTAATCTGTGTGTGTTCATTCCTTGTGTGTGTGTGTGTGTGTGTGTGTGTGTGTGTGTGTGTGTGTGAGTCAGTCAGTCAGTCAGTCAGTCTGTGAAACCCATGTGTGTAATGGTCCAACATTTTAATGTGTTTTTTTATTATTTGCAGATGATTTTTATTATGTAAGAGGAATCCTTTTTGTAATGTTTCATATTTCAGTGGAATTTACATTTCACTGAACTGAGCTAGTGTGTTAGCGTTTAGCATCAGTTGTAGCAGAACTTCCTGTTGTAGCTCCTATTTTTAGCATAGATGCACATATCAAAGCCAAATAGCCAGCTACATGACTGAATGTAAATGTAAGTGTGTGTGTGAGAGAGAGAGAGAGGGAGAGAGTGTGTCTTCAGATCAATAAATTTATTAATGTGCCTTGAAGGGTGTGGTTACGGTAGAAGGTGGGGTTTCGGTGAGGGTGGAGTCTGTTTCGTTCACATTCCATTTACTGTTTGTTAGAATGAACATCTGAGTGGGGTGTGTGTTTATGTTTATGCTTTTTGTTACATTTGTGTTGCACATGTTGTGTGTACTTGTGCGATTATCACATTATGTTTATGACAAATATAACCTGTACCTGTAACACCGTCAATAAAGTCACAACCTGCTCACACTCTGTGTGTCTGTGTGTGTTGGGGTGGGTGGATTTTTAAATGATTACAGGTGTGGTCTGATTAGAGGGTGTAAAAGTGCTTCCCCTATAGTGCTACCCTATAATAAGGCTCTCAGAGGCCACTTTTGGGTAGTGTAGCTCTTGGTGAGAGCTCATTTTGCCCAGTTTTCCAAACTTTGAGGGGGAGAGCATCACTGGACTGAGAGAAGCAGGAGGTGGTTTTGATGAATTGCCTCCATCTGGGCCGTTCTGACCTAGCTGTTCGAAGCTGCTGGGAACAGGGGGTTAATAGGGGCACCCACACTGGGAACAGACTCCGGACGGCCCAGACCGACTCCCAGGAGAGGATTGTTTGATCCACCGACAAGCACGAGCAGCTCCCACAGTTTGGTTATCCGCCATCCAAACACAGGGGGTGCCTTCACTAGACACCCCTGTCTCTACCCAGACCATTTCCAGGGGCTTAGCAGAAGGAAATTTGTTGTCATGGTGCCAATTACGTGTCCTGCCTTTGCCAGTCACCCACCGTCGCCTTTGTTTAAATAAACAAACATGGAAGGAAATGGAAGAAAACAAAAGAAAGAAAGAAGCTAACAAATGAAGGAAGGAATCAAACCGAGGAAGGGGGGGGTGAGGAAAACTAAATTAAATAAAGAAATTAGACCGTGATGCAAAAACATGCTGACTGTGGTGTGGTGAATGATAAACCTGTTCTGTTATGAACTGGAACCATATCGTTTTCAGTGATGAATCTAGATTCTGTTTGGGATCTGATGACGGTCAGGTTCGAGTATGGAGGCCTCTGATGGTGTGATAATTTGGGGAGCCATCGACTACGACAGTCATACGACCTCATACCACTACCCCTAGTAGTGATATGAGGGACACTAAGAGATCGGCCATATGTGCAGGACATCCTGCGGCCACATGAGAGAGAATGAGGAGACAGAAAGCATGATTAGGTGATGGATAATAGAACCTGGTGTGTCTTATCATGCATTACATGCCACTAAAGTGCATATGCTACTGTATGTAATGAGTTAAATTTCTCTTTCCCATGGTGCTTCGCTGTCAGTGTGTCTGCTGAGTGAGGTGTGTGTAGTTGTAGTTCCTATAATAAGCACAGGGACAGGTGGGAGTGGTGGTACCCATGGATCCTGGTGAGTGAGTGGTACTGATGGTTAAGGGAGTATGAGTGGCACTGGGCATACTGGTAGCTGGTACTGGTGGTTCAGTAGGTTCAGGGCCTGTAGGATTGTAGAGGTCGGTGAGAGTTGAGTGATGGCGGGATGCATTAGTGAGCAAGTGCAGCTTCAGCACTGCTTTTGTTCTCCACACACAGAAACCTGCTGCACACACACTCTCATTCACACACAGATTAACACTCGCTATACACACACACACACAGTATACAACCTGTATACACACTGTCCATACTCCAGCCTCACAGCTTCGTGCCCATAAGTATGTGGACACATAATATCAGCAGGGGTGAAACGGTTCAGCAGTGCAGAGGACCTTTTTAGTAAATAAAATATAATGAGTGTGTTATAGAAGGTGTTGTGATGGTCCAGGAGGTTGGTATATTCTCCTCATCTGAGTTTTCTCCTACCACCCAAAAACCTGGGGATCAGGTGTATGTGTAATCCAGACCTAAATAACTAAGAAATACTTAGCACACAGGTGGTGTGTGTGTGTGTGTGTGTGTGTGTGTGTGTGTGTGTGTGTGTGTGTGTGTGTGTGTACATGAATATTTAATGATTGTAGATATCTGTATGTCGTCTCTTCTTACTATCAGCAGGAACATCTCACACATCAGCAACTCACACAGTCTGATCCATAAGTATTGGCACCCCTGCATTTCTATCTCCTTTAGGAAATGTTTAATTGTAGATTTGGAGACTCGGATTTTCCTCTAATTAACATTGTACTGAATCATGTTGTTACTTCTAAAGCTGTTCATATTACTCTCAATTCAGTGATGATAAACCAGGTCCAAATTATTCTGTGATACACTTACAATTATTTAGAACTTAATAACTTAATAAAAAAAGACACAAACTGTATTTACTTTGGTGTGTATTTAAGAAAAGAGTGAATAGAAGAGTGAATGCATCATGAAAGTATAAGCTGAGTTATGTGGTGCGGTGACAAGGCCACTCCCCTCCAATTGGCCAATTGTGCCAGTATGACCCTACTTGGCACGAGGCACCACATTAGCAGCGATTTATGATATTATATTGTAGAATGAATGTTTTTCCGTCATTTTCCAAAAATGTTTCATAATGATGTGAGCAGTACGGTGGTGCAGTGGTTATTGCGGTCACCTCACAGCTCCAGCATCCCTGGTTCAAGCCTCACCTCGGACTCTGTGTGTGGGGTTTGCATGTTCTGCCTGTGTCCACATGGGTTACTCCATCCACATTTTCAAAGACAAGATTTAGGTTAATTGGTGTTTCTAAACTGCCCTTAGTGTGTGATGCATTGGTGCAATGTCTAGGGTTGTTCCTGCCTTGCACCCTGTGCCACCGGCTAGGCACTGGCTTTCCCGAGATCCTGACCGGAACTAAGTGGGAAAGAGAAGGAAGGAAGGAATGAGTGAATAAACAATGATGTTAAGCACATATCCATCAAAAAACGTATTTAATATCCACAAGCTTCTAATGAATTTAAAGAATTTAGTATATGAAATGGTTTTTGGATGTGTGATTATGTGAGTACATGTTATCTTTATCTATAAGAGGTTAAATGAGCTACATCATGGTCAGAGTGATTCCACCAGGGTGAAGTGAAAAAGAGAGAGGATTGAAACACAGCCGCTTCTGACAGAAAACCCAGAGGGGAAAAAACCCTAGATACGTATATTTTAGTTGAGCCTCGTGGTGTTTATAAGAATGACAGCACATTATGGCAAACATGAATCAGTTTGTTCAGTTACATCGAGTTAATTCCGGGCTCAATTTAACAAACGTCTGAAAAACTCGCCTCAGTCTGAGAGCAAAAGTCAAGCAGAAATGGAGGACCACGGTGTTGCCATAGTAACCTCGGCCCCGCCCATCAGACCCTCGTTTCCCTGGCGACAGTGGGATTACGTGATGACGCGGCACGTATATGAGCGCACGCGGCGCCGTCCCGGCCCCTGGTTTCCCGCCGCCTGTTTCTGTGTGCGTTAGTGCGCGTGCGCGTGCGCAGACCCGCTCTCGCCGAACCCCGCGCCAGGTGAGATACAGAGCTTTACCCACTCCTCATTTACGGTCGATTTGGTGGTGATTATGTTGTGGTTTAAACATGGAGGCTGTTTGATCGGAGTGTGAACGGTGTTCCGGTGATGTGACCGAGAGATGAGGGCGAAGCAGAGCGAGACAGCGGAGAAACTTAGAGATGTAGATGCGCTTCAGATTTCCTCCATGATGGAGAGAGTCTGAGGAACATGGCTGTGAGAGCGCGAGCGCGAGGCTGTGGCGTTACTTTTTATAACCGTGTACCTAAAAGCTAATCTCCCTAAGTGGGTTTGAATGTGGCTTTATATGTGAGAAATGCTGCGTTACCGACACACACGGCCAGTTTAAGGCCGTATGTTCAGCATGTGTGGAGACTTTTAACATGACTGAGACAGAGCGGAGGTAAAATGGTGCTCCGTTAAGTTTAATGAGGTTTCCTGTGATCATTAAACCTGAGGTAAAGTCTGAGAGAAACTGTTCTGTAAACAGAAAATTACACCAAAAACTGAGGGAAAAGTGCCGCTCTGGTTTAAACTCCGACTAAATGCAAGACTTTAAAAATTAGTAGCACAGTAGATGCGAGTAAAATGTTCGCTCTGAGGTAAACGGAGACACAAATGTTCACGATATTACCATCGTCAGTGAATAAATAACGTTTAATAAATGCATCTGACTGGATTAGTACTGTTCTATGAGTTGGGTTATTCTAATTGTGATCTGGACAGGACATAGGAATGCGTGAGCCGAAAATAAGTAATAAATCCGTGTGTAAAATGTATAATAAAAGTAAATCTGAGACAAATTGGTCTTGTTCCAAAAATAATAACTATAATAAGAATATGGTAATATTAAATGTACTAATGTTTATTCTGCTAGCATTCGTACTAATTTAGGTTTTTATAGGTATTAATTAAAGCGATACTACTAATTTTATTTATTTATTTATTTTTTAAACCCAAGTGTGATGTAATTATAATACATGGCAGTTGGGTTACATATTTAAACTAATTATTGTTTCCGGGCTCATTGTGATATACTATACATGTTTTTGTTATAGTAATAATTTGGTATAATTTTTACTCAAAGCCTGTACTGTTTACAAACTAGTTTAACTACCCTCTTACTGGTACTACTACACATTTACATATAAAAATTCATATTAATGGTAATCTAAAGCTTATATCCAGTATGGCTTTTAAACCCCACATGGGCTGTGTTAGCTTTAGCACGCTAGCCTGTTAGCCTGCATGCTAACGGAGCTGCGTGTGCTACAGCGGCACGTGCTAGAGGCTGAGGCCGGCATCAGAGCGCTGCAGAGGGGCCGAGAGTCGACTTTAATCCGCCTGCTTTCACTCCATAGTTGGATCACCCTGTGCTTCTGTGTGTGCTAATGATGGGAGGAAGTGTTATAGCTGATTAATCTGCTTTTTAATGAAAAACTGTGATTTAGCTTCTTCCTGCACTAAAGTCCTATCCTGTCTGTATAAACAAACCCGAGTGTACCGATTCTCCTGCTTCATTAGACTGTTCGTCTGGTAGTAATGATAAATCAAAGCTTGTATTAAGAGTCCAGATTCATACTTCATCAGAAATGCTGCTGAGTGCCACTGCTGTTTTATATAGGTTTATAACAATAATAAATGTGTGAACAAAATATAAAATAATATTCTAAATATTTCTTAAATAATGAATCTATTTAAAGCGCAACCACCTGCACTGTACAGGTTGTGGTGGTTTGGTTTTGGTTTGAATAATGCTAAAGCTAGGTATTCGTGACCAGTAAACGGATCATGTGTTATGCATTCTTAATCACATGCTCTGCTAATAAAACCTCTTGTCTGAAGAGTTTGGGGTGGAGCCGTGTGCTTACAGAGTGTTCCTTCCGTAAGCGCCGTCTGTTCCGCTCGGTGAGGCGTTTGCATGCTGTTTTTGTTTTTGGATTTCTACTGTGGAGCCGTCCAAGAACTAACTTTTAATATTAAATAACCAAATTCTTAATTTTGTCGAGTGTATACTGCGTTTGAGTCTCCACAAACCGCTCAATAACCATCTCGTGGGTGCTCGCTTTAATTCCTGTGGCTTCCAGATCAAGTGAGTTTAAAAACAACCAGCGTCTCTGGAAATGATCTCAAAGGTAACGAAGTCCCTAAATAAGGGGACCTGGCAACCGTGTTACGTTTGTGATCATGCGCAGACTGGGAAAATCATAGTATGAGGCTGTATGCTCAGAGAACGCTGGTTCCTGAGGTGAATCCAGCTGTCATTGTCAGAGTTCTTAATCTGGTTTCTAGATGGGCGTATGCTGATAACACGGGCACTCAAATAGGAGAAATCTGACTAGTCAGAGTGTTAGGTGCTTATAAACACTGTGCCCCTCTCCTGCTGCTCAGTGTGATCACGTCATGACATCAGCACAGATGAGCCGTGCAGTGGTGTTTGTATTAGTTCTATTTAATGTGTTGTGTTTTTAACTCTGTATTGTTTGTTAAACCTTTCAGTCTATCCATAATGTGAGTGTGTCTCTAGATCAAAGCCGTCAGGTGCCTTTGAAAGCACGTGCAATGGATCCAAGATGATGTATGGATTAATTCATGTACATTTTTGCCAATAAAGTTTTGCAGTGAATCACTTGATTCTTGTGGTCGGTGTGTGGGTTGGGGGTGCAGCTTTTCTTAGATACTCGTGGAGGCGATGGGGGGGCTCCAAGGATAAAACACTAGGAACCACAGGCTTGGAGCTTGTTTGTGTTCATACGCATTATAATCTGATAATAAATAAACCTTTAATGTGTTTGCTGTTTGAATCTAATGCATGTTATTTTCTCTGGCACAGAGGCAGTGTAACAGAGAAGCAATATGGCTGATTTGGATAAGTGAGTAATCGCACACAGATTTGGAACACAGCCCAATAAACACTCATAAGCCTGCACTCTGATCTTATTAGTATAATCTTATAGAAATAGTCATTCTGCACTGCATATGCACCTAGTTCAGGAAGCAGAGCTCTACCACCTTTAAGGTTACCATGGCAACCGGTTACATCCTGATGTGATTTGGGTCGGTTCTAAAGCTTTAGTGTATGGACGATCAAATGTGATGAATCAATAAATAAACAATAAGTCTAGAAATAAATAAATTAATGTTAAGCTTAAAGTGGTATGTCAATTAAGTCCCTTTTATTTTGTTCTGGATTTCTTCCTGCAGTTCATGTAAATGAGGCGGGCATCACAAATGCTATTCTAACACACTATTGGTCGAGGGTGGGCAGAAATCCAGAAACAAATAGTTTAAATTAATAAGCAAGCCTTTGTTATACCATTTTATGTTGAACGTTTAATTATTTTTTTGAACATTATATTTGTTTGTGCTTTTGTTTATTTATTTATGTGTAAATCTAACTTGTGGTACCATACTGAACAGGGACTGAATGGAGATTTATGTCACATATTAACATAACTGTGTGTGTGTGTGTAGTAAGGAGCAGGCAGAGCTGGATCAGGCTGATATGGAGGATGTAGAGGAGGTGGAGGAGGAGGAGACTGGAGAGGACAGTAAAGGTACTATACACTTTCCCTCACTCATCATTTTGGGTGAGTGTGTGTGTTATTTGATCAGCTGATGACCTCAGTCACCTGTGTGGTCAAACCGCTGAATAATACACAGCTTAAGTGTGTGTGTGAGCCCATGTGTACGTTCCTAAGCCCTGCTCCAGAGCAGATCATGGTACAGGCCCAGCTCCTGTTGTTACTAATGTTGTTATTATTATTATTATTATTAATCCCAGCACAGAGGGCAGTTGTTGGCGGTACAGACTCCTGATTAGGGCGGAGTTTTGTTTAACTCCGTGCTTATTGGAGCGCTCCACCCTAACACGCAGATCGTTTGTTTATATTAAAATAAGCAGTGCTGATCTACTTGGGTTGTAATGTGTTGTAGGATCGGTGGTGGGGTAACCTGTGAGAGAGAGATTCCAGGATGGGGCTGGTTAGGTGTTTAGAAGCTTCTTACACGAATGTGAACCCAGTGAGGGACTGTAGAGATGTCCCAGGGACATGGATAGAGACCCAGTCCGCCCCCCCCCCCCTGCGCATGATGAAAGGGCATGGCCCATTGGTATCAGACCTAACCCCTCCAAAACATGGAGCACTGAGGCCCCTGATCTGAGTGCCAGTAAACCACTCGCCTCGTTGGTGTGGTGGTGGGTGGATGATTTTGGAACCTGTGATGGTTGCCTACATCTTTTAGTTTCTGTAGAGGAGTTTTTTTTTTTTTTTTTTTTTTTCCCCTCCCAGTGATTCTTTTTTTGGTTGTAGAGTTTGACCTTACTTCAAACCACCCTCACCCATGGAGTAATGGGTAATAAATAAAATCCTGAGAGTGCTGCTGTTTGTGCTTCTCGCCTCAGCACTATCGTCGGGTGTAAGGTGATCAGGATCTCTGTCCTAAGGTCTGATGAGCTGGACCCAGTTTAATATCATCCCAAGTCTCTTTCTGAGTCGGGTTGAAGCTTTGACATGGCTTGCTCGTCTCTGTTTTGGGTGGCACCGCACTCCTGAGATCTGCTTTGTGTTCCATCAGCAGTACGTTATTGACGAGACTTAATAATCAATAATCAGTTTTTAACGTTTGTGAGTTGATGCAGAATCATCCACATCGGTTCCTGTTGGACTGCTGATCAAAGCCTTTGTATTGCTTGTTAGCTGCAATACTATAATATAAGAGAGGTGTGTGTGTGTGTGTGTTGCAGCTCGACAGCTGACGGTGCAGATGATGCAGAATCCACAGATCCTGGCAGCGCTGCAGGAGAGACTCGATGGACTAGTAGGATCTCCATCAGGATACATGGAGAGGTGACACACACACACACACACACACACACACACACGCGCGCGCATCCATCTTATTGTACCGGTTATAATGGTGCCCTCCGTTGCTGTGTGTCAGTCTCCCTCAGGTGGTGAAGCGGCGGGTGAACGCCCTGAAGAACCTGCAGGTGAAGTGTGCCCACATCGAAGCCAAATTCTACGAGGAAGTACACGAGCTGGAGAGGAAGTACGCCGCCCTGTACCAGCCCCTCTTCGACAAGGTCTGCTCTCGTACACACTCACACACTCTTAACGGGGGAGAGGGGACAGGCTGTGTAACATGGTTGCCGTGTGTGTTTAGCGCAGTGACATCATCAGAGCAGCGTATGAACCCACAGATGAGGAGTGTGAGTGGAAACAGCCTGAAGAGGAAGAGCTGTCGGTTAGTATACACACACACACACACACCTGATCCTTCATCAGATCCACACTGTTGTAAGGCGGGGTAAGGATGTGCTCTGCTCAGGACTGCATGATGTAACCTTCATACCAGTCCTCATTAGGGCTGTGCTGGAACATCAGTACAGCAATACATTGTGATATTTAGTTTTGCCTTGTACTGCACAGTGTGTGTGAACTTGTATAAAAATGATTTAACGTAATTAGGGCCAGCTCGGTGGTGCAGTGGTTAGCACTGTCGCCTCATAGCTCAAGTCCCCGGTTCGATCCTGACCCCCGACTCAGCCTGTGTGGAGTTTGTATGTTCTCCACGTGTCTGTGTGGGTTTTCTCCAGGTAGCCTGGTTTCCTACCACATTCTAAAGATCTGCGTTGGGTTAATTGGTGTTTCTAAAGTGCCCCTTAGTGTGAGTGTGTGAGCGCATGTGCCCTACGATGGGTTGGTGCCCTGTCTAGGGATGTTCCTGTCTTGTGCCACGTGCTGTCAGCTGGGCACCGGCTCTCCCACGACCCTGATTAGGATATGCAGCTGAGACGATGAATGTAATTTTATAGAATAATTGAAACAGGATCTTTAGCTCTCCTGCACTTAAAAAGAAACAAGGGGGATATGCGTCTGTAGGGTATGATGCCATCTAGCGTTCAAAAATGGTATTGATTAGATGACAAAAACCAAGGATTTATAATCCAGTTAGACAGATGATGCATCGCTACACCCCTATATTTAACCCTAACCGTGTCTCCGTCTCAGGAGGAGCTGAAGGAGAAGGTGAAGGTAGAGGAGGAGAAGAAAGATGAGGAGAAGGAGGACCCTAAAGGAATCCCTGAGTTCTGGCTCACGGTCTTTAAGAACGTCGATCTGCTCAGTGAGATGCTGCAGGTGCTGCTATGTTTTAGACCAACACTGCACCGACTGCCCCCTGCTGGTACATCACTGTAACTGCAGTCACTTTAATCTGTGTTGCAGGAACACGACGAGCCCATTCTCAAACACCTGCAGGACATCAAGGTCAAATTCTCAGACGCAGGGCAGCCCATGGTATGGCATCACACTGTTGCGTCTGTTTAATAATGCTGTTTCTTTGTGCATTTCTCATCCTGGCCGTGCCATTCGGTGTTTGGATGGTACTGACTATGCCAACTATAACATGAGAACAATTTAAACTGTTTTAGAAATGTATTTTACTACAGCTTTAACACAGTGCCAACAAAAACGGTCATTAGGGCTGATGTGTATATAAAAATATTTATGCATATTTTAACTATAAAACGTCACTTTTAAATGTGGTATAAACTACAATCTGTTCCTGTAGATGGCGCAGTGCAGTGTTTTGGCAAGTTTTTATTGAATTATCAGATACTGCTGGGCTGTATGAGATATTTTACAGTATCATGATAAGTTATGATAGATGATGTGTTTTTCTGATTAAACCGAAGATCTCATCAGTGTCTAAAAACACTGCCCAGCTGCATGTTTCATTATAGTGTAATAATCATGATTTTAATTAGCACATTTCGGATACAGATCCCTTTAAGGATGGGAGAATATCAGAATAGTTTAAGAATCTGGCGCTACTGATGCATTTGACCTGCAATCACATGTCTTGTGATGAATATCATGAACATGTCTTTTATTATTGATATATTTTTTTATCTAGGGGTGAGCGATATGGTTAAAAGTAATTGGACACCTACGCCTTACACCTACAGGAGCTTTCATGACCTCACATTTTACATCCTGTCGTTTCACAAGTCCTATTTATTTCTATAGGACTGTTTAGAATGGAGCGTTGTCTCAAAGCAGCTTCATCATTTTAGATTATCTTCTGATATCGAAGATCAAACCTGGGGGGATAGTGGGAAGGATAATCCCTACGCTTTATAAAGGACCACCCCTGGGAGGGCTGGGCTCAAAGGGACCATCCTCCTCCTAATGGTCTTAAAGGCAAACTGCGTGGATACGTGCTTGATTTCATGCCCATGGGACTTGAATTCCATGATTAAGGGGTGTCCTGATACTTCTGTCCGTTAGCGGCGTAGTTTCCCTGGCACTATTGCCATGGCAGTCAGAGAGAACGCAGCGTTTGGTAGGCAGCTCTGACTGGCAGATCCATCAATCACAACGTCTTAAGCACTTGGAGCGATCACATCACACCGGAATGAGCTTGGCCTCGTACCGGCAGTCATCTTTTTACTGGATGGAACATGTATTGTGATTTAACGTGTGTGTGTGTGTGTGTGTGTGTGTGTGTGTGTGTGTGTGTGTGTGTGTGTGTGCGCGTGCGTGTGCCGCCTGTAGAGTTTTACGTTGGAGTTCCTCTTCGAGCCCAACGAGTTCTTCTCAAACACAGTCCTGACAAAGACCTATAAGATGAGATCTGAACCGGATGAGTCCGACCCCTTCTCCTTTGACGGTCCAGAGATCATGGGCTGCACTGGGTACGACCGCTCCCACACTGCCCCCTGTGACAGAGCCGTGCCTCACACTAACCTGTGTGTGTGTGTGTGTGTGTGTGTGTGTAGGTGTACGATCGACTGGACTAAAGGGAAGAACGTGACGCTGAAGACCATAAAGAAAAAGCAGAAGCATAAGGGCAGAGGCACGGTCAGGACGGTCACTAAAACCGTCCCTAATGACTCCTTCTTTAACTTCTTCTCTCCTCCTGAAGGTCAGTCCCTCTGGAGCGCACACACCATCCCGTCTCCAGTAGCGTTAGTGTGTTCCTTACTCTTAGCCGTGTGTTTTTTTTTTTTTTTTTGTGGTGTGTACAGTGGGGCATGAAAGTATTAGCCAGCCACTGATTGTGCAAGTTCTCCTGCTTAAAGATGAGAGAGGTCTGTAATTTTCATCATAGTACACTTCAACTATGAGAGACAAAGGAGGGAAAAAAATCCAGGAAATCACATTGTTGGATTTTTAAAGAATTTAATTGTAAATTATGGTGGAAAATAAGTATTTGGTTAATAAATTTGTATCATAACTCAATGCTTTGTAACACAACCTTTGTTGGCAATGACAACGTTTCCTGTAAGTCTTCAGCAGGTTGGCACACACTGTAGCTGGTATTTGGTCCCATTCCTCCATGCAGATCTCCTCTAGAGCAGTGATGTTTTGGAGCAACACGGACGTTCAACTCCCTCCACACATTGTCTATGGGGCTGAGGTCTGGAGACTGGCTAGGCCACTCCAGGACCTTGAAATGCTTTTTACGGAGCCACTCCTTTGTTGCCCGAGCGGTGTGTTTGGGATCATTGTCATGCTGGAAGCCCCAGCCACGTTCCATCTTCAATGCGCTCACTGATGGAAGGTTTTGGCTTAAAATCTCACGATACATGGTCCCGCCCATTTTTCCCTTAACACGGATCAGTCGTCCTGCCCCCTCTGCAGAAAAACGGCCCCAAAGCATGATGTTTCCACCCCCATGCTTCACAGTAGGTATGGCGCAACTCAGCAGTCTTCTTCCTCCAAACAGGACGAGTTGAGAGTTTTTGCCAAAAAAGTTCTGTTTTTTGGTTTCATCTGACCACATGATATTCTCCCAATCCTTCTTCTGGATCATCCATATGCACTCTGGTAAACTTCAGACAGACCTGGACATGTACTGGCTTAAGCAGGGGGGCACGCCTGGCACTGCAGGATCTGAGTCCCACTCGGCGTAGTGTGTTACTGATGGTAGACTTTGTTACTTTGGTCCCAGCTCTCTGCACATCATTCATCAGGTCCCTCTGTATTTCTGGGATTTTTGCTCACCGTTCTCATGATAATTTTGACCCCATGGGATGAGATCTTGCGTGGAGCCCCAGATCGAGGGAGATTACACATGTAACACAAGTTTTGTTCCCAGCTTTTTAATGTTATATTCCAATTGCTTATGTCTAAAACAAATTAAAAATTGCTTACATTCATCATAAACCTGGTTAAAGTATGAGTTTATAAGTCTCTCTGTTTTTGTGTTTTATGTTTCAGTACCAGAGAGCGGCGAGCTGGTAAGAACCACACACACACACACACACACACACACACAGTTTTACAGGTCTGTTATAGTACCACAATTTAGTTCCAGACCTAAAAATAATATCTGACTTTTTGACTTTGTTTTTAGTTATTAAAATAATTGGAGAATAAATGGTTTATTGATTAGTAACTTGTACAGGAAATGTACACTTGTATTGTTTGCACTTCAGAAATATCAAAGGATGCTTTTTATTAAATGTATAATCAGTAATTGTGAGAAAATCGAGCGTGAGCTTGGTATGGTGAATCTACACAGACCATCCAGAGTGTATCGTTACACTCCTACTGCTGAGCCCCAAATCATGAACCATTAAATCCCACCTCTGCCAAGCTGCCACTGTTGGGTCCTTGAGCAAGGCCCTTAACCCACAATTGCTTGGATTATAAGACTGTATCCATTGTAAGTCGCTCTGGATAAGGGCATCTGCTACATGCTGTAAATGTACAGGAAGGCCAGGTGCATAAAACGGATGGAGCTTTGGCACGTGCTCCCTCGCTGCAGTTGCAGTGCGTCGGGTTTGAACCCTAGGATTCCGATTTGTGCTTCGTTAGGTGCCTGACCAGAATTACCTAAATAAAACACACATGAATGGACAGAAGAGTTTGACTCATGAAAGCTGAAATGAGCCTGGTGTGAAAAGGTAGCGAGTAAGAAGTCCAGATTTCTTTTGTACTGCAGTCAGTAAAAGTATTAAATTAGGCGTAGTACAGTACAGATACCTAGATAAAGTACTTTCATGTCATTACTTATCTCTAGGCAGTGCAGGTTATTACAGTAATGTGAGAGAGGTTTGGGACACAGCCCATGGAGGCACCATTGGGGTCACTGAGGTCCCAGTCGTAGAGGTCCACCTTAATCCTTTATCGTCTGCCGTACAGGACGAGGACTCGGAGGCCATCCTGGCTGCAGATTTTGAGATCGGACACTTTATTCGGGAGCACATCGTACCGCGGGCTGTGCTGTACTTCACCGGGGAGGCTATAGAGGACGATGATGATGACGTGAGTGTGCAGGTGTTGCCATGTTCCCTGTGAATGATCGGGTGCAGCTTCCTGATCAGTTTACTATAGATCTGTATAGCCCGAATCATCGTTATTAAGGTTAAACACACTCACTCCAAACTAATATCTCTCTCTCTCTCTCTCTCTCTCTGTGTAGTATGATGAGGAGGGGGAGGAAGCTGATGAGGTGAGTGGTCTCTCTGTGTAAAAGGAGTTAATGTATAATAAGGTGTGTGTGTTGTATCCTATCCTGATGTTATTATGGTTTTATAGGAGGGAGAGGAGGAGGCTGATGAAGAGAACGATCCTGATTATGATCCTAAGGTACAAACCTACAGTAACATAAATAATACCTCAGAGTTCAACATACAGAGTGTGTACAGCAGCTGTCTGCAGCTCACACACACAGCTCAGATTCTTATTCCTCTGAACCCTTCACTCAGTGCTGCATGGTGTGTGTTTGTGTGTGTTTCTCCTCACTCAGGTGTAAATGGTGTGTATGTACAAATAACCTGGTCTCTGGTAGGTAACACGTGTGGTTGTTCAGCCCCGCCCCATCACGCCCCTCTCTAACGTGCGTGTGCGTGTGATCTTCTAACCCTGTGGGTCTGCATTCATGTCTCTGTACCTTCTGTATGTTGAAGCTCCACCCCTTTCATAACCAATCTGTGCCAGATCAGCCCTGATTGGTTGAGGGGGTCCGACCGTCTCTGCAGTGTTAGTTATGTCATCAGTCCATATTTGGTGTGTCCGATCATCCCCTGCTGTCTGTTCAGTCTGTTTGTTCTAGAGCTGTGGAACACCCAGCCTGAATTGGGTTCTAGATCCAAAGAGGTCTCAGCCTGGGGTCTTCGTTAATTAAGCGTTCCATAACTTTCTCTCCAGAGTCCTGATGAAGCTCTCTGTTCTAATGATCCCCATCCCTGAGTCCTCCTGAGGATCTAGAATGGCATGTTACTCAAGTTTCAAAGCTCTAGAAGCTCAGCCCAAAGTCTTATGAGGTTTTGGCGATGCACGGTTTAGTCTTCAAAAGGTTCTGGAGTTTGTAGTTGTTCAAGCCGAGGCTCTAGAGCACCTGAAAGCTGGCATGTGTAGACAGGACATGGAACCTTGGGCTGTAGCTAACGCATTTCCAAAGATCTAGAAAATGAAAACCTCGGCTTTCCTTAAAACCTCAGTCTAGACTCAGTCGGAAACCCTGGTGCTCCTGAAAGCCCAGTGAGAGTCATTAATGAGGTTCTAGATTTACAGCTGCATCCTAATTCTAGCTCCCAAAACATCCAAGGTCAGTCTAGAGGCCTTGCAAAGGTCTTGAGTTGGGACTCGCACATTCCAGTGCTCTAGAGCTGCAGAACACTCAGCCAGGTCTCGAGATTCTAGAGATGCATCTTCAAGTTTTGGAGCTTCCCTAAAAGCTCAGTTTTGTGTCCTCCTGGTTTTCTAGAATCGATGAAACTGTTGTGCTCCTCAAAGCTCAGAGTTCTTAATGAGGATATGGAGTTTCTAGGCGTTTATGATCTGGAGTCTGAAGGTAGCTCAGTCTAGACTCTTTCTCAGGGTGTGGTTGCTGCTGCTTGTACAAGTTCTAGTGCTATAAAAATGTGAGGTTCCTGTATGTATAGACAGAACACTAAGCCTAGAGTTATCGCTAATTCATTTCCAAAGATCTACAAAACAACAAAGCTTGTATTTGAAGCTCATGAAGACTCTAGGTCCCCAGTCTTCCTCTGTCCTGAGTTTCCTCAGTTATAAAGCTGCAGCTTAATTCTATCTTCTAATATGACAGAGAGCTCTGCCTGGAGCCCTCATGCACTTCTAGTTGCATCTTTTTAGTTATCTGGTTCTAGAGCGGCAGAACACCAGCACAGTTTTAGGATCAAAGAGATGCTGCTCAGCCATTCCCAAGTTCTAGAGCTTCTGTGAAAGCTCATCCTATAGAGCCCTCATGGACTTTGAGTTGCGTATTTGTAATTCTCAGGTTCTAGAGCTGCAGAACACCGTCTGGCCTTAAGATTCTAGAGACACGTCACCTTAGACTGGACTATTACAGAAGCTCTAGGACCAGAGTCCTCTGCTGCAGAACCCCAGTGTAGAGTTTTGTTGAAACTGTTGTGCTTCTGCAAGCTTAACCTGAGTTCTTAATGAGGCTCTAGAGGATTTTATTTATTCATCTGCTCCAGAGATGTGGAGTGAGGTTCTAGATCAGCACCTTGTTCCAGGTTATAAAACTGTAGGACATTAAGACGTTTCTGTCTTTTACAGATTATGAGCTTTAGAGCTAAAAAAAGAGCTCAAGTCAGTGTTCGTAAGGTTCTGGAGCTACTCCTAGCTCAGTCTAGACTCTCTGGGGTGTGGGTGCTGCTTCTTGGAGAAAGTTCTAAAGCTGTAGAAAGTTGAGGTTCTTGCCTTTGTAGGTGGAGCACCTAGCCTAGCATTATAGCTAATTAATTTTCCCAAGATCTAGAAGTTTCATCTTGGTGCTCGTGAGGTTGTAGGCTCTGATCATCCCTCGTTCCAGAGTTCAGAGCTGCAGAGCTCCCAGACCTGATGAGACTGAAGTTTTCCAGAGGTTCTACAGCCTGTTTACTCAGTCCCAGCTTCTAGAGCTGCAGAACCTCAGTCTAGTGTTTGCATGGAAAGGAAGCCCAAGCCGCTGCTTCCTCTCTTAAGCTGGCGCTCTGGTCCAGTGAGATTCCAGTTCCCATAATTCCTGTGGCTGTATCTGGTGACCCGTCCTGTGTGTAACGAGGGTGCTGCAGGTGGTGTGAGGAAATCCAATGAGTGGTAGATGGAGGTACAGTCACTGTTTGTCTGATTGAATGATCCTGATCTCTGTTCTGAGATGAAACACTTGTTGTGGTTCTGGTTGCTATGTTAAAACCGTGGAAGCTTATTGTGAAAACGGACTGGATAAGAAGCAGAATTGATGAGCAGGATCCGAGTGGATCAAATGCTCTTATTTAGCTTCAAGGGAACAAAACAAATGTAAATCAATATCGGTAATGGTATTGGATAAAATTCAGATATCAGACTGATGATTGGAGAAAAAAAAAAAAAAAAAAAAAAAAGGCCTCGGCCGCTGGCGTATGGAGTATGGCTGGATGATGTAATCCCTGTGTGGAACCGTTTGTTTGGTGCTCTGTTGGATGTGTACTGATAATCATTTGTGTGTGTGTTGCAGAAGGAGGCGAACCCCCCAGCGGAGTGTAAGCAGCAGTGATGGGCACTGTGTGTACCTGTAACCCCTCCCCCTCCCTCCCCCCGCAGCCTTATGGTTTTTGTATTTCTCTATTGGTAGGGATAATCACACTTTCTGACCCTTTTCTTATCCACACGGTTCCTCTGGAACATTCCACACACTGTAATTACTCCATGTACCTCAGTCACATTCATTCCTGCTCTCTGATTGGCTCACTCATGCAACTCCGCCCCCACCCACCCTCTCATTAGCAGTCGTTTGATTAGTGGTGGGCTTAGGCTCCGCCCCAGTTTGGATGGCTGTAGCACTTTTTTCTGTAGTTCCTGCTTTGTGATTGGTCTGTTCTGTTGTAGCACTTTCAGTAGCCAAGCTCTAGAACCCTCCTGTTCTGTGATTGGCTCTGTTGACTGTAGGCTCCACCCCCTGATCTGATCTCTGACGTTTTTCTATGGTAGCACTTCTACAGACAGGACGGAAGGTTCTAGAAACACTCTGATCGGGCGGTGGAAGGGGTGAAACGTCCCCACACACACGGGCACGGAGCGATGTGACTGAGCTGTGGTTCGGGTGCTGATTCTGTTACTAATGTACATCAGTGTGTTCATTCTAATAAAGCAGTTACACACACACACCCCCCCCTGTACTGATTCCTTTGTAATTAATCTCGCACACCCAGGGTGCAGTTATCGCCTGTAACGAAGCTCATTTCTCGATCGATGATGTCAGTTAGACAGGGAACCTCAGCACTGAGACTCCGGGGGTCCTGGTTCTCCAGGTTGCAGTTGTTGGGATTTGGGGGCTACCCAGGCCACACACTTGCTGAGTGGTTAGACTATAAAGAAACAGCATCTGCAGCCTTTGTGCTTTGGTTTATAGATGGTGTGTTAGGGTTAGGGTGGTGTGTTCGTTACAGAATGCGCTCTCTCCAGGTTCTTGGTTTGAATTGTGATTGTTTCTTCAATACAGGAAGTTGTTCTAGGTCATGGCTCTCGCTGTTTTACTTTTGGGTCTCGGGTAGCAAGGAGACTTATTTGCACTAAGCCTGTCTGTAAGATGGGAAGGCAGGGGCTTTAGTGGGCATCTTCAGTAGCTGGGCTATTGTGCAGCCACCGGTGTGTCGGTGGGAATTGCAGACCCGTACTTGTTTAAGCGAGTGTGGAGACTGGGTTTCTTTCAGGGTGGGTCAACAACTGAACTTTTAGAGTTTCATGTTCTAATCACTGATCTGATCTGGTTCGTCAGGCTTTATGCAGTTCCACAATCCGGCCAGTAGATGTCGCTGCAAGCTTGGTTGAAGAACGAATGGTTTTAGCAGCGTTCAGGTAAAAGCTTAGTTTCTCCTGTGAGATTCCGTAGAGAGAATGGAGCTGATGTGCAGAGGGAGTGCTAACGATCAATTAATAAACCAGAACCCATGAACTAGAGCACCCTCAGACCCAAACACTCCCACAGTTCCGAGGGACAGGAGAAATAAACCAGACCTGAGCAGATCCGCCTCTCTAGCAGTACCCTCATGAATTAAGGTCCCGTCAGCAGAGGGTGCATCATCACCCCCTTAATCAGGATGGGAAAGCTGCAGGACATGACCCACTGGAAGTCACATGTACATGCCCTGTTACCATGGTAATCATCAACCATCTCAGCTCAAGTTCCTTCTTAAACAAGTCGGTCTCTACCTCCAGTTCACACAGGTGAAGCAGTCCACAGGGCACAGCAAACATCCTGCAGAGATTTAATAACACCGAGTCAGAGACGGACGGACCGAGACGCTGCGCAAGATGTCTAACTGTTTTAATTCCTACGTGGTTTAAAGTCAGGCTGACCAATCAGAGCTCGGTCGCCGGGCAGAACAGCTCATTAGAGCATATAGGACGAGCAACAGGCTGCCTCTAAAAACATGGATATTAAAGAACAGCTCAGGTGGGATAGAACTGAAAGGCTGGAGAGTGATGGAGATAAAGCTCACAGAGACTGGAGGGAAGCGTTTGATTATTTATCTAAGAAGATCACAAACTATAAAAAGCATCCTGCACTCTGTTGTTGTTTTTTGTTTTTTTTTAAGGTGATGTGAAAACGATACGGAGAAATCTGTAATACATTAAGAGAAGAAATGGAAGAAAGCAAAAGCAGGGAGGTACAGAGGGTTTAGGCAAATGTAACACACTTGCTGTGGAAGTAGCACTATGTTAAACATCTGCTTTTTTTAGTGTGGAAAATCAGACTGTTAATAGGCCTTTGCTCAAGCAAGTCTGAAGTGCTTCAGCAGTCCTGAGAGTTCCCAAACCCTACACCTTACAGTCAGAGCCGACACTGGAACTCCGGAACTACCAGCCTGTAACAGGCCAGCAGTACGGTAAGGCCCTCAGTCCTCATGCAGAAGAACATGGAGCTCAGAGTGCAGTACATGGACCTGGCCACCAGAGGGACCTCCCCTACCTCACTGACCTGGGGTTCTGCAGAGATGGGGAGGGGTGTGGGAGGGGTAGGAGCTGCCCTCTGTCCTCTCTGTTCTAAATCCTGCAGGTAATCAGGCTCTCGTAATGGGGGTTTAATTTAACTGGATTGTTTCATATAATTATTTCAACACATGAACCCTAACTGATTTTGTACTGAGTGTGGGAGGATCATCCTGTTCCTCCTGTAGGCCTCATTCTGTATCATCTTGTGTTAGTGACTGAATGAATGAAGGAAGCTCTCCCAGTAAAACCCATAAACCCCCTCTGAGGTCACCTGTCCTGTCCTCACAGAGAGCCCCTCCAGAGACCGGGCGCACAAAGCACAGGGGCTCAGGGCCCCCGATCCTCTCTGGTACCTCTGAGGGGGACCCTGCACTGCACCCATAGGGGCGAGGGTCTGAGGGCAGCTTTGTTCAGGGATCTGTTCTTTATCTAGAAACTTTATTTTGGATCCTGGTTGTGCAGGAGACCAGGGTTTCAATCCCAGCCTTAATCCACCTGTGGGGAGTTCTCGCACAATCATCACCTTACAAGGTTTCAGTCTTCTGCTTTAAAGGGATTCACTAATCTGTTTAAATAAAACATTTTAAAAACTTTAATCTTCATTCATTAAAGCTTTACTTTTACATAAACATTTTTACTCTAATTAATAAAAACTGTATTTAAAAATGTAAAACTTCATTCGGTTCTGGGTCGCAAGAGTTGGGGCCTTACCAGCAGCACAGGGCACAAAGCGGGAATTGCTCTTAGACAGGTCCATCATAGGGCACACACTGACACCAGGACACTTCAGAGGTTCCAACTGACCAAGCACATGTCGTTGTCTGAATGGGGAGGAAAGACACAGACACATGGAGAACATGCAAACTCCACTCAGACAGAGTCCAGACTGGGAACCTAACCGAGGATCTCTGGAGTCAACCCCCCCCCACCCCCACCCGCCCGTGTGCCCACGTGTCAGCTGTTTAAGTATTGAGCTCTTTACTAAATGTTTGATTTTAGTGACTTAATTCTTTTTTTACATGGTATGAACAGGGTTTGCTCCATGTATTGATCCGTATCAGTTATTGATTACTTATTTATTGACCCATCTTATACAGGAGGAAACATAAGTACTGGCACCAATGTAAGCTCTGTTTGATATGACAGTAACTGAAGCATTTTCGCTTTGGTCATCTCGTATCGCGCCATAGGGTTTGTGAACGCTTAGCTTATCCTGGGTTATGAACAGGAGGAGCTCAAATTCCCTTAGTCCTGTATCAATACGGAGGACATCAGATGTGTGTGTGTGTGTGTGTGTGTGTGTGTGTGTGTGTGTGTGTGTGTGTGTGTGTGTTTAGTGTGAAGCAGGTCTGACCGTGATACAGGAATGAAGCAGTACATACCATCCGGAGCTCTGACCAGAGCCGCCAGCGGGGGGCGCAGCTGTGTGTTACCCCCTCACGCACGGTCAGGAGGATGAGGAGGATGACGACGAAGCCTTCTCTAAATGTGCGGAGGGTGGAGGTTTGCAGAAGGGAAGTCTCCAGTCAAACAGTAGCACATCTGGTGCACATCTGTGGGCGGGGGGCACGAGCTCTGTGCAGTCAGAGGGAGGGCACACACACACACACAGAGCAGAGCGCGGGTACAGAGCGTATTTGTGGTCCTGATGATGAGGACGGTCCGTGTTTGAGTGCAGCGCGTGCATGTATATGATCGCGTCCCTGCCGGTGACCATGCAGCAGCAGCAGCAGCAGGATCAGAGGGAGCAGCAGCAGGGGGGTGATCAGAGCGAGCGCGTGCTGAAGCAGGGGCCGATGGAGAAGCGGAGTGACGGGCTGCTGCAGCTGTGGAAGAGGAAGCACTGCACGCTCACGGAGGAAGCGCTGCTGCTGCACGCGCGCACCCCGCACCGCGGCAAGCCCAAGGAGCTGCACTTCTCGCGCGTCAAGACCGTGGACTGCGTGGAGCGAAAGGGGAAGCACGGCTATTTCACGGTGGTGATGGCGGACGGTAAGGAGATCGATTTCCGGTGCGGGGCGGATGAGGGCTGGAGCGCGGAGATCACCCTGCAGATGGTGCAGTACAAAAACCGGCAGGCTGTGCTGGCAGTACGGTCCACGCGCCACAAACAACAACTGCTCACCGCGCACAGACCCAAACCGGCACCGGTACCGGCACCGGCAGCGGGATCTACAGAGAGAGAGCAGCACGAGCACATTCCCCAACACAGCGGTGAGATTCATCATCATCATCAGTCAGTAACAGAGTAACATCCATCACCTCCGCCCCCCAGCTGCACCTGTACACATTCACACTCTGAATCTGTTATATATTACATCATTTACTCATGGCTAATTACTTTATCACCAACATTATTAAATAATCACTCAACACCTACAGAGACTGAAATAAAACAACTTATTATTATTGTTATTATTATTATTATTTTTATTTATTTATTTTTATTGTTATTATTATTGTTATTGTTGTTGTTGTTGTTGTTATTATTGGTATTATTATTATTGTTATTATTATTATTATTATTATTATTATTATAATTATTATATTTTTATATATATATATACTTCTACTTGTGTTATATAAATAAATATATAGTTTTGTATTTATTGTTTGATTTGTAGTGCAGTCTGTGTGATTTTACAGTCTGAAGTGAGCTTAATGATTAGTGATTAATAAGTGTGTGTGTGTGTGTGTGTGTGCGCGCAGGTTGAACACACTCTTCATCAGATCATAACACACTGATGAATGTAGAGGCGGAGCCTGAAACGCAACTGATGGACAGATTGACCATGTACACACTCCTGCCTTCACCTCTGTTTGTTTGTGTGTGTGCGTGTGTGTGCGTGTGTGTGTGTGTGCTTCCTGTTCATTTATCAGACCAAAGACACCTCGTCTCTCTCCTCACCTGAGGGTTCCCATCACAGCGGGTGGAGTCTGGAGGTGTCAGTCAGTGTGTAACCATGGAAACATACCCCTCAGAGAGTGGGTGTGGCTGCACTGTGTGAGCCTCTAGAGTGAGCAGTGTGATGTCACAGTCTCTCTGTCTCTGTACTGATCCCTGTTGCTATGGAAACAACCTGTAGGACTCTGGATGTTCCACACACCAATACTCACACACAGACTCCACCTCCATCACTGTCATGTGATCTTAACGAGGTGTGACATCATACAAGGTGTGCAGTTCCTCATTACACTAGTGTGTGTGTGTGTGTGTGTGTGTGTGTGTGAGTGTGTGTGAAACATTGAATATGATAAAGCTGCTTTCATAAATACACTCCATTTCACACAGAGTTCTGTCTCACTTCTTTAATTATCCCCACAGCACGCACACACACACTCACTGTGTAGGGTTGGTTCTTGCCTTGTGCCCTGTGTTGCTGGTTACCCCCTCACCTTAAGACTGAATTGAATTAAGCAGGATTAGAAATGAATAAATTAGAGAGGTGCTGTAGTACAGGAGAACCTCACAGGAACATCAAAGGACATGCAACTGTATGTAGGTCATCTCAGTGTGTGTGTGTGTGTGTGTGTGTGTGTTTACAATAAATAATTAACACATTGTGTCTTTCCATCACAGAGGGGTTTTTTAGTTCTGTAAAATCTAAATGCCTGCTAAAAGCCCGCGGACGAATCACTGAACTTGTCACGCTCGCTGGCCACCACCCAGCGTCATCACCTGCGCCGTCACACACACGCCCTGTTCCTCTCTCCTTCATCAACATCACCACCCGCCACTCTATTTCATTTAAAACCCGTCACCACTTCACCGTCACTGCGGATTATTGATGTCTGTTGCGTCCCTACGCCCGTTTCCCCCGTCCTTGCTTCCCAAACGCACTCCGTCCGGTTCCTCGTCCATGCTCGTCCCGTCCCTCACATCCCAGGTTTGGGCCTAGGTCACTTCTTTCTTCGCTTAGTTTTTGTTTCATACCCGTTTTTCGGCTTCGGCCCGTTTTCTTTCTACACCCGTTTTTCAGTCCTCGCTGTTCCTTCGTTCGCGTGTCACCTAGTTTTGTTTTGTTTGTTAATAAACCACGCCTTTACTTACTTTGAACCTGCGTCGTCTCCTGCTTCCTTCGGCGTCAGGCCGTTACAGAACTACAGCACGAGAGAAAAGTGCTCAGAGCAGGTCATTAAAAAAGGTTATAGATAGGCTATAATAATGTCATTAAAAAGTTTAGAATGAGGTTATAATAATGAAAAAATAAGGTTAGAATAATGTTATTAAAAATGTTATAATAATGGTATAATAAGGTTAGACTGGGGCTATAATGTTATTTTCAGGTTAGATTTATGTTATTATAATGCTATATTAACACTATTATATTATGATAGGCACCTAATGGAATGGTAAATAGAGTGTGATTTCAGACACACCTGAAGACGTTCTGAAGCTGATTTAACCTCACTGGCTATAAGGCAGAGTTTCATTTAAAACATGAGGTAATGGAACACCAAGAGTGGAGTGGAGCATTCAGTGAAAACATCCCAAAATGTACAGACACAACAGTGCTCTAAAGCGCTGCACCTCGAACACTAACCTTCAACATTGAATCATCTATAGCAATCAAACCTTCCTTACATTCTCTAACTCTCAGTTATCTTTTGTGCCTCATCCAGGGCAACTGATATATTTACTTTTACAGCATTTAGCAGATGCCCTTATCCAGAGCAACTTACAGCTGATACAGTCTTACAATCCAAGCAGTTAAGGGCCTTGCTCAAGGACCCAACAGTGGCAGCTTGGCAGAGGCGGGATTTGAACCCTGGGTTAGGGTTCTGGTCCATAGTCCAGTAAATTAACCGCTAGGCTACCACAGCCCCTATACAATTTTAGAACCGAAGAAACTGTGAGTTAAGGGTGTTGCTCATGGAGTCAACAGTGGCAGGCCAGCAGAGGTGGGATGGATCAGTAGTGTGAGATCATTAGTGAATACTTTATAAGTTCATCCATAGGATGTACGGCAGAGTGCCATGAAGATCAGTACATCTCCCCGCAGTGACCTCAGATCACTCAGTGCCTCTGGATCATGTTTGCATATGTATTGGGAATGCCCAGAACTTAGGGTTAGACTTTGGAAACAAATTTCCCTGATTTTAACCGATATGCTTGGAGCTACAGTCCCATGTTCACCAACTTTGCTCTTAATGATGACTCCACCCTGGACCTGTCTCTCTACCAGAGGTGTGTTCTACGGGTGGGGGGCCTCACTGCAACGTCTTTTTCAGAGAGGCTAACTCTAAGGTTGTTCTGATGGAGGGTTCTGCGGATCGTATGCATGTAGCCCACTTTAAGACTCTTCTGGATTGGGATGCTGCTTACGGCTTAGTCAAGGAGGGATTGCAGTGTTGTTGCTCAGAACTTCTTCTTCTTCTTTCGGCTTCTCCCTTTATCAGGGGTCACCACAGCGAGTTAAACGTTTCCACCTCACCCTGTCCTCCATGTCCTCTACTCTCACCTCAACTCCCTGCATATCTTCATGTACCACAACCAAATATATCCACTATCCCTCCTCTGCACATGTCCAAACCATCTCAGTCTTCCCTCTCGAATTTTGTCTCCCAATTTTCCAACCTGTGCTGTCCCTCTGATGATCTCATTCCTAATCCTGTTCACTCTAGACACTCCTAAAGAGAACCTCAACATCTTAAGTTCTGCCACCTCCAGCTCTGCTTCCTGTCTCTTTGTCAGTGCCACTGTCTCTAAGCCATACAACAAGGCTGGTCTCACACCTCTTATAAATCTTTTCCTTTTTTCACTTTTTGCTGCTAACCCTTTTGTCACACAGCACTCCTGACCAACTCTTCTCCACCCACTCCACCATCCGCCTGTTACTTCTCTTCTTTAACCTCCTTTCACACTCCCCTTTCCTTGGACATTGATCCCAAATATCTGAAGTTTTCTGGACTTTGTGAACCACTGATCCCTGTAAGCCTGACTGTTCCACCTGCCTCCCTTTCATTACACACATGTATTCCTGTCTTACTACATTTGACTTTCATTCCTCTCCTTCCAGATTATACCGTCACCAGCGCCAAGTTTTTCTTCTACCTACCTGCTCCCTGTTCTCACTACAGATCACAATGTCCCTTCTGAAAACATCATAGTCCACACGGCATTTCCTGTCCTGACCTCACTGGTTAGTCTGTCCATCACCAAGCAAATCAGAAAGGACTCAGGGACCGATCCTTGATGCAGTCCCACCTCTACCTGAGCTATCTGTCACTCTACGCACATCTCTCATCGCTGTCACGCTGTTTCAATCATCCATGTCCTGCACTAATTCTAAAACGTACTTTTCAGCACTCGAGACTTCCTCATACACCACCCACAGTTCCTCCCTTGGCACCTCTGTTCATAAGCTTTCTCCAATCCACAAATGAAACGCAGTGTAAGCTCTTTCTGACCATCCTATACTTCTCCATCACAGCGTCTCAAAGCAAAACCTTGGCATTAAACCATAACTGTTGTTCACACACTGTTCCTTCTGTCTGATCCTACTTCCACAACTCTCTCCAATTTATCGTGTGGCTCATTCAACTTTATGCCCTTGTAAGAGCCACAACTCTGTACATCACCCTTCTGCTAAAATTGGTACAATTAACGTTTCCTCCATTCGCGGCATACTTCCTCATTCACCAGATTCATTGAATAATCTAGTCCAATACACCACTCCCAGCTCCTCCTAGACTTGTCCATACCTCAACCCGGTATGTCCATCAGGGTCCCCACTGCCTTTCCCGTTCTTTATCCTTTTCAAGCTTTCTCTCACTTCTTCCTCTCACTTCTTCTCGCTAATCTTTGCTACATCCTGTTCCATCCAAATTTCTACAACCCTCCAGCCTTCTTCCCTTTCATTTTCTACTTCATCAACTTCCTCAAATCTCCTTCCATTTTTTTCCCTCACCCTCCTCCTCACCTGTCCGTCCATTTCCATTTCTATCCTTGATCACCTGACCTGCTGCACAATCCTTTTTCCTCTCTATCTCTCTTCTCGCCATCAGATACAACTCCTTCTCTCTCCTCCTTCCCTACTGTCTAACTTTCATATACTCACATCGTAGGCCTTCTGCTGCTTTGGTCTTTGCTACCTCCCTCTTTGGTTGCCTGTGCTGCATCTCTCTCCTTGTACTCCTGCCTACTCTCATTAGTCCTGTCCCTGTCCCCATTTCTTCTTTGCTGACCTCTTTCTCTGAATAACCTCCTGCCACTTCCTCATTCCACCACCAGTTCCTTTTCACATCCTTTGCTGTCAAGACGACACACCCAGTTACCTTTCTACATGTCTGTCTAATTACTGTTGGCTGTGCTACACCCAGTCCAACTGGGCCTCTTTTCTATCCCCAAAGCTTTCCTCCAGCTCCTCTCTGAACCTCCTTACAAACATTCTTCTTTTCTCACTTCCTCCACCATTTGGTTCCTCTGCTCCTGGCCTTTGTCCTCTTCCCTCTTCTAACCACCAGAGCCATCCTGCACACCACCATCCGATGCTGCCTAGCTACACTCTCCCCTGCCACTACCTTACAATCACCAATCTCTTTTAAGCAACCTCTTCTACATAGGATGTAGACTACCTGTGTGCTCCTCCCTCCACTCTTTTAAGTCACCCTATGCTCCTCCTTCTTTTGGAAATATGTGTTAACCACAGCCATTTCCATCCTCTTAACACCAAACCTGCCCATCACTTCCTCATCTCCTTTATTACCTTCACCAACATGACCATTGAAATCTGCACCAGTCACCAGTCTCTCCTCCCTGGGAATGCTCTCAACCACTTCATCTAACCGGTATGGTGAAATTATTATGAACTCGCATACTTTATTTGGCAAATGTTTTACACCGGATGCCCTTCCTGACGCAACCCTCACCATTTATCTGGGCTTGGGACCGGCACTAGAAATACCCTGCCTGAGCAATCTAGCGGCTGGTTTTTGTTTCTCAGAACTGATTAGTTTATTTTTCTTTTGTTTTTCTGTTGACATGCTTCACCTATTGTTGTACGATATATATGTTTTAAAATGTCAAATTAGGAAAAATTTGTTCTGCAATGTTCCTGCTTATTTTCCAATAAAGAAACCAGAAACACAGAGAAGCAAGGGTCATAACTGTCATCAGAAACCCAATAAGAATGCTCTTCAATAAGATCCAGTTCTACCATAATCCTTAGATACACAAACTAACATCTGACCTTAATTACTGCAATTATCTCAGCGGACGTGACAATAATATAAGGTGATATTACAGGTTAGAGATGAGGTGATGAGGTGATGTGATTCCAAATTCTATATAATGATCTGTCATTAATTACACAGTCATAGGAATAAGCACGGAGGTCAATTCAGATGCTGATTAGAAAAACAGGTGATGGACAGAGTATGTACAGGTGCAGTACAGAACAGGTGATGGACAAGTGATTATGACTGAGGAAATTGGAACTCAGCTCTGTTTGCTGTTTGATCTTCTCTGGATGGATCAGATGAAGCTTTCTGTGTCTTCTTTATCAATACATTAGTAATAGTACTGATCATGATAATTATGGGTGGAGATTAATTAGTGGTGAGTGTGGCTTAACCAAATCAACACAATAGTGCATCCACATACTTTTGGCTCTGTAGTATCTCAACACACACACATCCTGATCTAAGAACTCTCAGTGCCTGCATCATGGGTGCCATCGTCATAGCAACACTGAAATCACACAAAGTGCCGTTTGAAGATCAGCCAGAAAGGTCTCTCTCTCTCTCTCTCTCTCTCTCTCTCTCTCTCTCTCTCTCACACACACACACACACACACACACACACACACACAAACACACACACAGTGTGTCAGTGAGCTATGTGTAGCAAAGAATCTGCTTTCATTCCTCTACTGTGCAAAAAGCTTCTGGTCAGACGGTTACCATGACAACAGGTGACTACATAGCATTTTACACACACACACACACACACACACACACACACACACACACACACACACACACACAGACCTAAAATTACTCTGAACACATTAGTGAAAGTGTGAAATGTTTACAAAGGAAGTAAGTAATTAACACATTCAGACTGAACTCTGTGTGTGTGTGTGTGTGTGTGTGTGTGTGTAGGCAGTTGTAAATCGCTCTGCATAAGGGCATATGCTAAATGATGTAAATGTGAATGTAGGCTGTGGTAGCCTAGCGGGTAAGGTACTAGACCCAGAAGGTCCAGGGTTCAAATCCCGCCTCTGCCAAGCTGCCACTGTTGAGTCCTTGAGCAAGGCCCTTAAATGCTCGGATTGTAAGACTGTATCAGTTGTAAGTCACTCTGGATAAGGGCGTCTGCTAAATGCTGCAACTGTAACTGTAGGCTAATCAGAGTTCTGGTTCTGTTTATGGTTTTGAGTTTTTCCTTTCCGCTGTTACCTTAAGCTGCTCTGATAATAAAGTGCTTACAGAATGAAATCTAACTGCTGTTCTAATGTTTGTACACTGGGTGACGTGCGGGATATAATCCTCACTCAGTGTCATACTCACCTAATCCAGTGCAGGCTGTAATTGGCACCACAGGGTGCAAGGCGGGGACCAATCCCACAGAGGATGCCAATACATAAATATTCACACCCACACTGGGACACTTTAAGGATGGCAGTTTACCTAGCACATGTGTTTGGAATATGGGAGGAAACTCACACAGACACAGGGAGAACATACCAATTTTAGACAGAACACTGGAGCCTAAAGCAGCACCGAGCCACTCCCAGAGCTCAGGTACCAGGACTATGATGGAGGTCCTGAGGGAGGCCTGAGCTCTCTCACTGTTACCATGGAAACACCGGCTTAGAGAGGACAGAGAGGGGGCGGAGGGAATCCCATGGGGGCACGGCATTCGCACACAGGACCCTCTCTGTTATCTGTGAGGTATAACATGTTGTTACCATGGTAACCTCAGTCCTTGGCTTTAGTTCATATATGAGGACACGCCCTCTTCATTTACATACACATAGCCCCACCTTCTGTGCTTGGACTTATACTGCACTAAGCTGACATCCCGCCACGCCACACAGCAGGTAGGGTTGGTGTGGTACTGCTGCAGCTCCTCAGGTCGATCCTGGCAGTGTGAGTTTCTCAAAACAACGATGCAATTCTAGAATGACCTAGGGTAACCTCATTTACAAAAAATACATTGACTGAATCTGTATCTGTATGAATGTAGAGATGATTTGTGTATGGGATTATAATATTAGAGTGAAAGTATACGTTTATCATGAGGATAAAACTGTACAATTTAACTTAAGGAGGCTCTAGTTATCCTGTTAGGTCACCTCTAGCCTGGATACTGTTGAGGATTTGTTGGACACATGTGCCTTTGTGGCATGTCAATACCAGCTGAGATATGGTTAATCCTGGAGGTATACAGGTTCTGTATGGTATTCTGTGGAACATTTACCCATAGATGGTACAGCATGTGGTGATTAATGCCGAACAGTTTATGGGAAACACTACAGTGTTTTGGTTGTTTAATCAACAGTGGTACACTGCAGTCTCACATATAGAACTCATAAGTACAGTATATAAACGAACTCTGCCGAAGGATCTATTCAAAGTCCAATTGACGTCATATTGAGCAGGAACAAAGAGAACAAACTAAGCCTGGTAAATGCAGCCTCAATACTTAGCTCTGATGGAGATTTTGGGAAACAATCATCTAGGGCTGCAACTAACGATTATTATAATAATCGATTAATCGGTCGATTATTTTTTCGATGAATCGATGAATCAAGTTAAAAACAAACAAACACGCCTTTCCATGTCTTGATTCAGAAATATAACATTAAATAACAGAGCAAATAAGTGCTTACAGTAAATTAATATTAATAAACTAAAATATCAAATTAAATAATAAAGAAAAATAAGTGCAATAATGCAAACACTACATACAAACTCATTCACTCCCTTTCTTTAGGAACTTGCATTGCAATCCAAAAATGTTAGCATGTCAGCATGCTCCAGGCTAAAGCTGGCTCTCTTTATATTTCTTCCTGCAGAAGATAGACGCTCAGACAGTGTTGAAGTAGCAGGAATGCATAAATAGGACTAGGCTAGCCTGGCCAATATAGGACATCTGTTAAGTACATCACTGTCATTATCCAGCTAACAAGCATCAACCGTGCTATTCCCGTTCGCATAGTATGAGGGCGCCGTTACGTTTCCTCACTTCAAAACGGAACAAACTCGGGACACTGCGGTGACCCACGCCGCCGCCGAGCTTCCTTCATCCTCATCGGTCACCGCAACAACAGCGCAAATCACCACAACATCCCGAGCCCGTTCCGTTTCGCAGCAAGGAAACATGTTTTCGTTTCGAGGGCTGTATCAGCATCGTGCCGGGTCAAATCACTTTTGCAAAGTTTGCATGCTACACATTTTTTAGTTGTGTGAGGCATGAATTCTTAATGCTAACTTGTTTTGAAGATTCCGCGTCCGCACCAGCTCCGCCTCGCTCCGTTCAAATCATTCAATTTTTTTTGTTTTCCCAGCATTGACGAAGTGCCGCAACTAACGTAAGCGGATATGATAAGGCGGGGGACAAATAAATCATGCAAAACAACGAATCGATAATGAAATTCGTTGTCGACACTTTTAATAATCGATTATTATCGATTTGATCGATTCGTTGTTGCAGCCCTACAATCATCTGACATCGGTTCCTAAAACAGAACTGACCAACATAGCTCCACAGCTTATCTCCCTCAGATCATACCAGCAGGTGGATGAGGATGGTCCGGGCTTCAAATCCCACCTCTGCCAAGCTGCCAATGTTGGGTCATTGAGCACGAAACTTAACCCACAATTTATTGAACTGTAAGATTCTGTAAGTTGTATGTTGCTCTGAATAAGAGAACCTGCTACATTCCTAAATGTAATTACTGGCCCCCTGCATAGGCCGAGTGATGCAGAGAGGAAGAACGGAGAGTTTAGAATTATAACAGAGACGGAGGGAGGCTTTAATTAAGTACTGATTTTAATTACATACAGAATAATGAGCTCTCTCTCTCTCTCTCTCTCTCTCTCTCTCTCTCTCTCTCTCTCTCTCTCTCTCTCTTCTCCTCTCTCTCTCTCTCTCTCTCTCTCTCTCTCTCTCTCACACACACACACACACACACAGAACCTCTGTGTGCTGTATGAAATACTAAGCGCTCTTCAGTGTGTACTTACAGCGACATTGGCTGGCTGTTATCTGACACTGCACCCATTGCTTTATAGAAGATAAACAACGACATTATTTCTCTCTCACACACAGTCACACACGGTATAACTTGCAGTGAAATGCTTGCAAGATACTCCGTAACTAAGGAATTCTGATGTGTAGAGGAAGGATTTTTATATATATTTATATATATTCTTGCTTCTTTAAGCAAGAAGCAAAACGCAAGAACAAAAATAAGAAAGAAATATATACATTTCTTTGGGAAAAGACCTGCAAAAGAATGGAACTAACAGGTAAATGCAAATGTACACATGCTGATGATAACTGAGGTTTGGTGAGAAGTATTTATTTTTATATTCTTTATAAACCTGAGCATCAAGTACTGAACATTAACTCAAACACAACGAGGATTAAAACAATTAAAAGTTTATATATTTAATGTTCATAATGTCATAATTTACTTTAACCCCATCAATAAAAGAAAAGGAAAGAACGAACGAAAGAAAAAATAATGAACACAACAGAAAGAAAGAAAAGAAAGACAAGAACTTTTATTATAGATACGGTACGGATGACACGGTTCAGGACTGTAGGCGTGGATGACGGGTAATGTAGTTTGTTTTATACGAAGATCGGTTTGTAACCCTACCAAACGCACAATGCAGGCTAAAGCTTTATATAACCGCTGTAAGTGATAAATTACTACTAATCCGGGTGTAATATGAACTTTGCAGCCTTTAACCTGTAAAAGTAAGAGGTAGAGGAGCACAGCGTGACGTCAGAGCCGAGAGTAAGAATGGCGGCGCCCATGGAGGAAGGCGTGAGAGTAACAGCGGCGGATCAAAGAGCCAAAAAGCATAAAAACACAGGTATAAAGATTAATTTATTTACCTTATAGTCATCTATAGCTTACTTACTCGCGCACGCACAGGTATGAGAGAGAGAGTACTGATTACTCTTTTAAAACTTTACTATGTAAATCTGAGTCAAGTTTGATCAAATATATAATAAAGTATTATTATTATTATTATTATTATTATTATTATTTTGTTGGTAGTAGTAGTAGTAGTAGTAGTAGTAGTAGTGTGTGTGTATGTGTGTGTATGTGTGTGTGTGTGTGTGTGTGTGTGTGTGTGTGTGTGTGTGTGTGTGTGTGTTGGGGTTGTTTTTGGGATTATTTCTATCATTTCTGTTTGATTGTTTTGGTTCCTTGTGGGTTCGGTTCCATTTTGGTTTCTCCTGAAGTTCTGCTGTTGTGTATTGTTGAAGGAGTAACAGTACACAACACACTTACAGTGTATACACACAACACAACTTAAGATAAACTTTGATTAGATGCAGGTGATTAACTGAGAGAGTTACAGGTCTTATGAGTGTCTGTTGTAGATTATTGATTAGATATTGATTAGATGCAGGTGATTTGCTGACTGTTCCTGATGGATGGAAGGAGCCGGGGTTTCGGAGGGAGGATAACCCCCGGGGGCTGCTGGAGGAGAGCAGTTTTGCCACCCTGTTCCCTAAATACAGAGAGAGTTATCTGAGGGAGTGCTGGCCCCTCGTACAGAAAGCTCTCGGGGACACCGTATGTACTGCTCACAATTCAGTGTTTCTGTCATCATCATCAGTTTTCTTATTATTATTATTAATTGTGTGTATGTGTGTGTGTATATATATATATATATATATATATATATATATATATATATATATATTGTGCAAGTTCGTTTACTTAGAAAGATGAGAGAGGTCTGTAATTTTCAACATAGCTACAACTTTGAGAGACATGATAAAAAAAATCCAGGAAATCACATTGTAGGATTTTCAAAGAATTTAATTGTATATTATGGTGGGAAATAAGTATTTGGTCAATAACAAAAGTTCAGCTCAATACTTTGTAACATAACCTTTGTTGGCAATGACAGAGGTCAAACGTTTCCTCTAAGCCTTCACCAGGTTGGCACACACTGTAGCTGGTATTTGGGCCCATTCCTCCATGCAGATCTCCTCTAGAGCAGTGATGTTTTGGGGCAACACGGACTTTCAACTCCCTCCACACATTTTCTATGGGGCTGAGGTCTGGAGACTGGCTAGGCCACTCCAGGACCTTGAAATGCTTTTTACGGAGCCACTCCTTCGTTGCCCGAGTGGTGTGTTTGGGATCATTGTCATGCTGGAAGCCCCCAGCCACGTTCCATCTTCAATGCTCTCACTGATGGAAGGAGGTTTTGGCTTAAAATCTCACGATACATGGTCCCGTTCATTCTCCCCTTAACACGGATCAGTCGTCCTGTCCCCTCTGCAGAAAAACAGCCCCAAAGCATGATGTTTCCACCCCCATGCTTCACAGTAGGTATGGCGCAACTCAGCAGTCTTCATTCAAATTACAGACCTCTCTCATCTTTCTAGGTAGGAGAACTTGCACAATCAGTGGCTGACTAAATACTTTTTTGCCCCACTGTGTGTGTGTGTGTGTGTGTGTGTGTGTGTGTGTGTGTGTGTGTGTGTGTGTGTGTGTGTGTGTGCGCGTGCGCGTGTACACACAGTATATCAACGCCACACTGGACGTGATTGAAGGCAGCATGACTGTGAGCACGACCAAAAAAACCTTTGACCCCTACGCCATCCTCCGAGCACGAGATCTCATCAAACTCCTCGCTCGCAGCGTTCCCTTTGAACAGGTACAAAACCACAGTAACAGCTGTAATAACTTTAATAATCATCATTATCGCCATGTTCACAATGATAGGATTAATAATAAAAACTATAAAAAAGTTAAAATAATCATATTAACAACAACTGTAGTAATAACATTAATAATAATAACAAAACATCTATAATACCATTAATAACCAATTTCATATAAAAATAACAAATGTAGTAACATTATTTTTAATAACATCAATTAAATCATATTAACAATAACATCAAAAATAACAGTAATATTAATAGCAATCATTAACAATAATGTCACCTGTACTAAAAACGTTACACATATGAATTACAACCATAATGTTAATTATCATCATATTAACTACAATAACAACATTAATAACTTTAAAAACAGCTATAATTAGGGCTGTCACAATTATTCTATAATCGTCTAAAAGCAGTTATAGAGGACGATCATGATTAATGGAAATGATGACAGGGATGTAGGACTGCAGTAATGTTCTACTGCAGAACGTGCTGAGTACTGAGGAAACAATGTTGGAATAAAAGAAAGCAGTAAATGGAATCACTAGGACTTAATGAGCTTAACGAGAACAAAACACTTCTGAGCTGGCGCTGTGATGTTTAGAGGGCAGCACTGAGTAAGCCTGCTGTATTTATTAGCTCTGTAGGTAACTGACACTTTTGGCAGGCATGTTAGAATGAGTTTTTCTGCTGATATTTTCGCTTTTGACATGCTCTGCATTTTTATTAGAATATATTTGTAGTTATTTGTGTGAGTTTTGGGTGGAGCACATACAGTACAGGGAATCATTCTGACAGTAATCAGTATTAGCTGCTAATCAGACATGGCTAGTAAACAAGATGGCTGTTCAGTCACTTTAAGCTTTTCCTGTGTTAGCTGCAAAATTGTTAATAAATCGTTATTAATTATTTGTTTATATGATAACCATCAGCTAGGGTTTAGTGATTGTGAGAGGCCTAACTATAACAGTAATAGTCTTTAATATGTATAATGTTGTAGTTATTGATTATGATATTTGGGGGGGGGGGGGTGTGATCTGGAAGGCGGTGAGGATCCTGCAGGACGACATGGCGTGTGATATCATTAAAATTGGGACCTTGGTGAGGAACAGAGAACGATTTGTGAAGCGCAGACAGAGACTGATCGGACCAAAGGGATCCACACTCAAGGTCTGATTATGATATTACATTACCATAGTCATGTACACACACACACAGGTTATTAGACATCGTGTAATGTGTGTGTGTGTGTGTGTGTGTGTGTGTTTAGGCACTGGAGCTGCTTACTAACTGTTATGTGATGGTTCAGGGGAACACTGTTTCTGCACTCGGTCCTTACAGCGGCCTGAAGGAGGTACACACACAGTAACACACACTCTAACAGAGATGAACCTGGGACTCCAGCTGTCGCAGTTTGCTGGGGGTTGATTAGATCAGGACCTGGTTTACTGAAATGAAATTGAGTTACACAGAGTACAGACTCCAACACTGAGGTTAGGGTTTGTTAGGAGACCTGATTAAAAACAGTTCATTTATTACATTAATAACCCAGTTTCTGGAATGAGCTCTGTGTTTCATTATATTTAATAAAGTTAATAATTATCACTCTGTTTAGTTAAAGGCGAAAATAAAGTTACATTCAGACATTGAATCTGAACAAACGAAGACCCTGAACGTGATGCTGGTGAGATCCTTATGGGATTATTATGGGATTGTTGATCTCTCTGAAGCACTCCACTCTGTCCATCATGATGTTTTACTTTATGGATCGGATAAGATCAGAAGGTTAAATGTGTTGTAACTCTTCAGCGTAGATGTGACAGCTATATGTCTGAAATTAGGCAGTGTGCAGGGTGCATGGTGATTTTGGAGGGAGAGAGGGAGACAATGTGACCCTATGATGGATTGACACCCTGTCTAGGGTTGTCAGGGTCCTGCCATGCACCATGTGCCGCTGGCGTGGTACCAGCTCTCCTTCTCCCCTGTAAAGGATTAAGAAAATGAATGAATGAATGTTTGATTGTACAGCAGAACCTTGATTCCTTCAGTGTTTTATTCTGTAATCACTCGGCGAATCCATCATTACTGCTACAGATAAACGGAGCAAGGTGATAGATCAGGTTATACATTTATGGATCCCGATTATCTTAAATAATAAGTTTAAAGAAATTTTCCATATTGATGAGAGGGTTGAGAGATTAAGAATCTTTCCAGTAAGGTAAATTAAATCATGCTTTGAAAATCGCTTGGATCCGTTATTGATTACGTATTATTTTGTACATGCACGCTTTGATTGGATTCTGTTAATCTTGCTAACTTCATTTTCTCGTCGCTGTGCTTTGGTAATTTTCTCTCTTTATGAATACACACACACACACACACAGGGTTGTATGTGTTTATAAAGCTATCATGGATTTTGTAAATTCAGGTGCGTAAGGTGGTGCTGGATACCATGAAGAACATTCATCCCATCTACAACATCAAGGTAACAGTGCCCTATATAACACACACACACACACACACACACACACACACACACACACACACACACACACACACTGAAAATAATAACAAAAGACAGATGAATCTGAATTAGTTACAAACTCCTCCCTCACACTGCATTTAGTCTGTAAATATAGAACGTGTGCTTTCATCTATTTTGAAAAAGACTTTGATGATAAACTCGTGTGTCTGTCTGTCTGTCTGTGTGCACGTTCATGCATGTATGCACATCTGCGTGTGTGCGCCTGTGCCTGTGTGTTCATGTGCTTCTGTGTGTTCATGTTCCTGTGTGTGCCTGTTCCTGTGCATGTGCCTGTGTGTTATAGACCCTGATGATAAAGCGGGAGTTAGCCGGTGATCCGGAGCTCCGGACTCAGAGCTGGGAGCGCTTCCTCCCAAACTTCAAACACAAACGTCTGTCCAAACGACAACAACCCAAAAAGAAGAAGATGAAAAAAGAATACACACCCTTCCCTCCCCCACAGCCCGAGAGCAAGGTACACACTCACACACACTCTCTCACACACACACACACACACACACACACACGCACACACTGTGTAAGAGGTTATTTCATGTCCGATTTAGGTCAGCTGCTGTTTATCAGTTATTGATGACTTGATTATTAGTTATTGGTCTGTTGTTGTGGTTTTATGTACAGGTGGATGTGGAGCTCGCCACAGGAGAGTTCTTCCTCAGAGAGAGAGAGAAACGGCGCCGGAAACTACACCAGATCAAAGTAACTTTATATACCCCATGACATCATCCACCAGATCAAAGTAACCCTATATACCCTCATTACATCATCATTACATCATCCACCAGATCAAAGTAACCTTCTATACCCTCATTACATCATCATTACATCATCCACCAGATCAAAGTAACCCTATATACCCTCATTACATCATCCACCAGGTCAAAGTAACCTTCTATACCCTCATTACATCATCCACCAGGTCAAAGTAATCTTATATACCGTGGGGCAAAACTGTACTTAGTCAGCCACTGACTGTACAAGTTCTCCTACTTATCCTACTTTATAAATAAGTATTTGTAAAGTAAAGTAAAGTATATTCAATAACAAAAGTTCAGCTCAATACTTTGTAACATAACCTTTGTTGGCAATGATAGAGGTCAAACGTTTCCTGTAAGTCTTCAGCAGATTGGCACACTCTGTAGCTGGTATTTGGGCCCATTCCTCCATGCAGATCTCCTCTAGAGCAGTGATGTTTTGAAGCAACACAGACTTCCAACTCCCTCCACAAATGTTCTATGGGGCTGAGGTCTGGAGACTGACTAGGCTACTCCAGGACCTTGAAATGCTTTTCACGGAGCCACTCCTTCGTTGCCCGTTGTCATGCTGGAAGCCCCAGCTACGGTCCATCTTCAATGCTCTCACTGATGGAAGGAGGTTCTTGCTTAAAATCTCACGATACATGGCCCCGTTCATTCTTCCCTTAACACGGATCAGTCGTCCTGTCCTTCTGCAGAAAAACAGCCGCAAAGTATGATGTTTCCACCCTCATGCTTCACAGTAGGTATGGTGTTCTTGGGATGCAACTCAGCAGTCTTCTTCCTCCAAACACGGCGAGTTGAGTTTTTACCAAAAAGTTCTATTTTGGTTTCATCTGACCAAATGATATTCTCCCAATCCTCTTCTGGATCATCCATATGCTCTCTGACAAACTTCAGATGGGCCTGGACATGTACTGGCTTAAGCAGGGGGACACGCCTGGCACTGCAGGATCTGAGTCCCTCTCGGCGTAGTGTGTTACTGATGGTAGCCTTTGTTACTTTGGTCCCGTCTCTCTGCACGTCATTCATCAGGTCCCTCCATGTAGTTCTGGAGTTTTTTGCTCACCGTTCTCATAATCATTTTGATCATTTTGACCCCACGGGGATGAGATCTTGTGATGGAGCCCCAGATCGAGGGAGATTATCAATGGTCTTGTATGTCTTCCATTTTCTTACAATTGCTCCCACAGGTGATTTATTCACACCAACCTGCTGGCCCTATTGTAGATTCACTCTTCCCAGCCTGGTGCAGGTCTCTCCAATTTTCTTCCTGGTGTCCTTCGACAGCTCTTTGGTCTTGGCCATGTTGAGTTTGGAGTCTGACTGTTTGAGGCTGTGGACAGGTGTCTTATTATACAGATAACGAGGTCAAACAGGTGCCATTAATACAGGTAACGCGTGGAGGACAGAAGAGCTTCTTAAAGAAGTTGTTACAGGTCTGTGAGAGCCCGAGCTTGTTTGTGTGGGTGACCAAATACTTATTTTCCACCATGATTTACAATTAAATTCTTTAAAATCCTACAATGTGATTTCCTGGATTTTTTTCTAATTTTGTCTCTCATAGTTGAATTGTAGCTATGATGATAAATTACAGACCTCTCTCATCTTTCTAAGTAGGAGAACTTGCACAATATATATATGCACACACACGCATACACACAATTAATAATAATAATAAGAAAACTGATGATGATGACGACAGAAACACTAAATTGTGAGCAGTACATACGGTGTCCCCGAGAGCTTTCTGTACTAGGAGTCAGCACTCCCTCAGGTAACTCTCTGTGTATTTAGGGAACAGGGTGGCAAAACTGCTCTCCTCCAGCAGCAGTAGAGCTTGCACAATCAGTGGCTGACTAAATACTTTTTTGCCCCACTGTAAGTGTTTTATTTGTGTTATTATGTAATTGTTGTACAAGTGTTTTTTGTGTTATTGTTGTGTAACCGTTGTGTGTTTGCAGGATAAGCAGGCTGAAGCTGTGAGTAAGAAGCAGGAGGAGAGGAAGAAAGCATTCATTCCTCCTAAAGAAACAACAAAAATAAAAAAACCAACAAAAGGTAAATCCAGACTGTGTCCTTAGAAGTTCTTATATGGTATATTTCCTGTTTCCTTTTTTTCTTTGTTATTTCCTGAATGTGTATGTGTGTATCCTGTATGTCTATGTTTAAGCTCTCTGAGTTAAAACTTGTTCATGTTTAGCTCCTGCAGCTGATAAGCTAAACATCCAGATCATTAAAGAGAAAGTGAAGAAAGCACAGAGTAAGAGACTAGGAGCTCCGCCCCCAAACCCTGCAACAGCGCCACCTACTCAGAACAAGAAAAAGAAGAATAGCAGCTAACATGTTAGCGCTTTAGCTTCAACTCAGTTTTGCAGTTACATAGTGTGTGTGTGTAAGAGTGAGTGAGTGAGTGATGTAAGGAGTACTATTGCAGCTGCTTGTTAAATGTTATTTGATTCATTATGTTTACTCTTCTGTATTTTTAAATTGCAACTAAAGCAAAACTTACACAGTAAATTTAGAAATAAATGAGAAGTCTTTGATTGATCTGTAACTTTTACTGACTAAACATTCACTCAATCCAGTCATTTATTAACCTTAATAATCTTTCTCTTCTTGGTAATATGAATTCCACTAAATAATATTGTCTAATAATAATAATAATAATAATAATAATAATAATAATTATTATTATTATTATTATTATTATTATCACCAAAGGCCTGAGTGGGATCAGAGTTGAAATGGTGTCACCATCAAGAATAATCGAGACAGTGGTCCCATAGGGCGAGCCTGATGGCTAACAGTTTCTGGTCTCCCATGTTGTAGTTCTCTTCCGTGGGGGTGAGGTTGTAGGGGACAGTTTGGGCAGTTCATCCTGACTCTGAGAGAGAACAGCGCCCACCCCAGTATCAGAGGCATCAACCTCCAGGATAAAGGGACGCTTAGAGACTGGGGCAGGGAGAATGCTTTCTTCGGGAGGTCAAGCACTGGACGACTTGGGGAGAGAAGTGAAAGGATCGGGGTTTACCCTTCAGTGAGGCAGTGAGTGGTGCAACCATGGATAAAGTCCCGAAATTGATGAACTCCAATAGTCGCTCTAGCTCCTTATCGGTTGTTGGCTGTGGCCAACATTGTCATCCGTAGTGACCCCAGTCAAAGAGGGAACATGGTCCAGGAAGGAGACACTCTGGATGTACTCCCGTTTTTGTGCCCTTTAAAATAGCTTGTGATGGAGGGAGGAGACGGCACAGGACCTGATGGTCATTGTAGGGTGCCAGGAACAGAGGAAGTGGATACGGGTACCTACAGGTGATGACATTGAGCCCTCAATCTTGTACCCTGAATTTAACATTTGAATTTGAAGATAGGCTTAGATTTAAAAGTGTATTTAAGGTGAGTGTAAAGTTTTAACCTGAACACATGATCTGTAAAACTGAGTGTAAACTTTATTTCTACAGCTCGTTTAGTTTCAGTCAGAAGTAAAAATTAAAAAACAGAAACGGCTCAAGAAGAAGAACAAAATTAGCTCTTTATGAATGCAGCTAAGAACTCTCTCTGTGTGTGCGCATGAGTGTGTGTTTGTTTGTTTGTGTTTGTATCAGTTTATATAAGCGAATAGATTTGGACAGCGCTGTTGAACAGAATAAACGCTGATGAGGATTAAAATCAGAGAAACCGGTCTGATGATCAACACGGCTGTACAGAAACCATCACACGCACTTCGAGACGTGACACCTGCACACACACAGACACACACACACGGACGAGGACCAATCACTTATAAACACATTCCAGGAAGAATAGAGGCTACTGAGATAGCAACTAATGGGGATCCTAATAATAAAAAAATTATAAAAATTAGTGTAATGTGTATGTAAACGCGTACTTGCATCTCGAGTCGAGTTTCCTGTAAACACACACACACACAGTGTGAGAGCAGCTACATTCTCACATTTCTTAATATGAGTTCGATCTTATTTGTTCTGTTACTCACTGCAGAGTTTCTTCTCACAGTGCTCCCCACCACACAGACTGCAGGATGCACCTTCTTTATATGGTTGTTTACCCACATAGTTCCCTCTGCACACACATTTTATATCCTTTATTTGTTTCTAAATATAAAATGAAATATTTAACCAGGGAACAAATTTGTTAAAATGCATCCAACATGGTACACAGTTCATTGCTCACTAAGATATTACAATTCATGAATCACATTGTTTTTAAAGAACACATTTCATCAATTAATCAAGGAAAGAGAAAACAACGCCTCTTCCAAATATGCAGACTTCCAATAATTGCTGATACACAACTATATTTTACTACCTGTTTAGCTTTTACTTTATTAAAACCTCCAAGACAAAGACCTCATATTGCAAGTTTGCGCACATATCCAAGACTTCCAAATGCCAGGACTTTAAGTTGACACTTAAATCCTACGTTTCCGATTGTACTGATCAGAGCTTGATACTTCATAGTCTTTGAAGTGTGTGAATCTTCCAAATATAAATCGAATGCACAGGACATTTCATGTAACCCAGCCCTCTTTTGGCTCAAAGGAACAGAGACAATATCTGGTGTGTTTGCAATTCCTGAGGAAATATATGAAGTTACATTAAACCACTCAGCTCTAACTGTGGAATCCTTATAGATTTAACATCACACACATACACATACACAATCACAGGTTAATCTGACCTGTACTAACATCTATGAATTATGTCATTTACATAATATGGTATGTGTGTGTGTGTGTGTGTGTGTGTGAGTGTGTGTGTAGAGAAACGCACTCACGGTGTTGCGTAGTTACATACAAATATAACCCCTGGTCTGTCTGAGAATCTTGTATTATGCACACCACCAGGACACTCAATCACTGCACAGCCCACTTTATATGATTCTGCCCAGACCACCTGCACACACACTCAAACATTTATTGAAACATTTAAAATGTTTATGTATATGGAATAAACTGTGTGTAATAATAATATCCATGTTATAATAATAACTTGTGTGTAATAATAATAACAACCTGTGCGTAATAATAACACTTATGTAGTAATAATAACCTGTGTGTAATGTCCGCAGACGTTTGTGCAGTCCTGTGTGTAGTAGTTGTAATATTGAACTTCATCGACCCAGCTCTTAATAGCAGATTTGACAGTGAAAGAGCTAGGGGGCGCTGCAGCCCAGAGGTTCTCCCCCAAAGTAGGGAATACAGGATGGAGGCTTCCTCTCACCTGGAGATTATTATTGTGTTTAAACAGACATTTACTCCCCCAGGCTCTCGCTGTATCTGCTAACCCTTCATCCCATGTCTGAAACACACACACATACATGTATACACATAAATACATACACATATTATATATACATATTAGTTATAGCATATAATCATTAGTATATATTCGTTATAGCATAGAAGGTGAATCATTATTTTTTATCACTTTATTTTGAACATGTTACTATATGAATAGTTTAAGGTGATGATGTAATCACACTTTAATAAACTCTTCCTGTTTGAGTAAAACATGATGTCGTCCATGTTCTCACCATGTAGCGCATGTTGCTAGCTGGAGGACGGACGTTAGCTCTCGCGTCGTTGTGCTCCTGCAAACATTTGCTGATGAAGGTCGGGTCCGAGATCTCAGGAAGAGGGGTTACACTGCTGTTGAGGATGAGGAGGCACATCAGGAGGAACATGAAGTACACTCTGTCTGTGTCAGCCATGATCAGGAACTCAGTGTGGGTGTGTGTTAGAAATAATGAAGTGTGTAAGAGTTATACTGCGCTTTGCAGAACAGGAAGGATGTGTGAGCAACACAAAGTAAGATGTGTTAAAAACAGGGCGAGGCCTTACACCCTTCAACACACACACACACTCGCACGCTTATCCACATACACACACACACACGCCCACACACTTATCCACATACACACTGAGACATAGGCATGCTTTATGTCATTCATGCATTCATTTATTTCTTACCTGATTAATCCATTTCACTGTCACAGAGCGCTTATGCTTAACCGGCAGCACAGGGCTCAAGTCAGGGTCCAACCCTAGACAGGGCACCAATCAATCACAGGACATGTGCGCACACACACACGCAATATTACACTTTAAAAAAGTCACCTGCATTATTAAACTCTAAAAAGTGACCAATTTCAAAGGTAAAATATCTTAAAATCAGTCTGATTGGAGGAAACACACACAGAGACACTCCACTTACCTGAGGGAGTTCCCTTATTTATTCAGAGGAGCACGTCATATTCAGCTACCAAGATAATATTACGTACAGTTATTGAATGAGAGCTGGACCTGTTTAAAGTGAACTGAAGCTCTTCATGGATTTAAAGGTATTTTATTTAAAAATAAGTGGTAACATCCATCCATCACTCTAACATCTATCACTGAAACATCCATCCATCCATCCATCACTCCAACATCCATCAGTCTATCCATCAGTCTAACATCCACCCATCACTACATCCATCTATCACTCCAACATCCATCCATCAGTACACCCATCCATCCATCCCTCACTCCAACATGCATCCATCCAATACTACATCCAGCCATCCATCCATCCGTCACTCCAACATGCATCCATCTATTCATAAGTCTACCATCCATTCATCCATCTTTCACAACATCCACAAGTCTAACATCCATCCATCCATCACTGCATCCATCACTACATCCATAAGTCTTAACATCCATCCATCCATCGCTACATCATCACTACAACATCCAGCCATAGGTACAACCATCCATCACTTCTGCATCCATCCAACCAACCATAACTGCAACCATCCATCCATCCATCCATCCAGCCAGCGCTGTGCTGTAGTGAGGTAATGGGCTTACCCATGCTGCATTGCGCGGTGGCGGTGGAGGAGGAGAGAGGAAGATGGCGGACGCTGTGGGTGATTATGAGAGAGAAGCGGGCTGTGTTCCTCTGCTGCACCCTGAGGTAACACCAATATCTCTCATTAATATCATTATCTTTATTATTATTATTATGACTCTGTGCTGTACCATCCACCTGTAACCATGGTAACACTCATTATTATTAATGCTGCAGCCGCTTCTCTCTGAGCTAACAGGCTAAAGCTAACCTGCGGCTTTCGTACTAGCGTTAGCATTAGCATTAGCGTCAGCTTTATATCGGATTTATCATTTAATTCGTGTTTCAGCGATAAAGTATGTAATTATAACACCGTTTTCCTGTCATTAATTTATGCCTGACTGTTAGTTACCAGCTGTTATGTCAGTGTTCTCTCATTATTATTGTTATTGTTGTTATTATTATTATTATTATTATTATTATTATTATTGTAGTACCTGAGGTAACTGCACCGTTAGTACTGATAGCGCTCGAGGTGATGACGTAAAGATACTGCAGAAAGACGCTCCGAATTGTGATTAAATCATTTAATTAGATTAGTCAGAGCAGTATAATTAAGAATGATAATTATGTTATATATACAAGTTAAAGTACAGAGCTGTTGGAGCGGTTAATTGATGCTAATGGTAATATCCCTGCTGATGCAGTAAGGAAGCTCAGGGTTTCTGAAATATAATTACAGTAATAACTGATATGTAATGTGTATGAATATGTGTTTGAAACATTATTTAGCACACTGTCATTCAGTAAATCAGTATATTATTATTATTATTATTATTACTACTACACTGTGTTAAATATTCTATACATTGACCAGCCACTTTATTAGGTACACCTGTTTAACACAAATATCTAATCAGCCAATCACACGGCAGGAGCTCAGTGCATGTAGGCATGGTGGGGAGGAGCTGCTGAAGTTCAAACTGAGCATCAGGATGGGGTAGAAAGGTGATGTAAGTGGCTTTGATCATGGCATGGTTGTTGGGTGAGTATGTAAGAAGCTGCTGAGTTCTCTGGGTGAAAATGGCTTGTTGATGCCAGACTGGTTCGAGCTGATAGAATGGTCACAGTAACTCAACTGCATAACACCCCGGTCCTTGAAGCAGATAGGCTACAGCACTGATTACGCTTGGTGCCACTCCTGTCAGCTAAGAATAGGCAACTGGCATGGGGTCACCAAAATTGGAGAGCAGAACATTGGAAGAATGTTGGCTGGTCTAATGACTCTCCATTTCTGCTGCGACATTCGGATGTTAGGGTCAGAATTTTTTCGTCGTAAACAACGTGAAAAAATGATGGCTCCATCCTTCATCCACCCACGTACCAACAGTTCAGGCTGCTGCTGAAGGTGTAACGGTGTGACTGTCCTGGCACATTTTAATACCAGCTGAGCATGGTTTAAACCCCACCGCCTACCTGAGTATTGTTGCTGACCATGTGCACCCACAGTTTATGCCCACAGGGTGCCATCTTCTGATGGATAATTACAGCAGGGTAACGTGCCATTTCCTAAAGCTCAAATCATCTCAGACTGTGTTATGAACATGATAATGACTATCACTCTACTCTAACGGATTCACAGTCACCAGATCTCAGTCCAATGGATCACGTTGGGCTGTGGTGACACGGAAGATTCACATCATAGATGTGCAGCTGACAAATCTGCACCGACTGTGTGATGATGTCATGAAAATATGGACCAAAATCTCTGAGGAACATTTCCAGCACCTTGCTGAATCTATGAAATGAAGAATTAAGGCAGCTCAGAACTACAAAGGTACTAGTAAGGTGTGCCTAATAAAGTGGCCGGTATCAGTGTTGCATACAGTCCTGTTGTCACTAACGCAGCGGTGAGCTGTATGGAACATGTTCAGCTGAGTGCTTTATGTAAGCGTATGCATCTCCTGTGTTAAAGGCCTCAGCTCTGAGAGGGTTTATGTTTAAACTGTTAGAGGCTTGGTTGGTTGAGTGACTGGTTTGATGGTTTGATTGATGAGTGATGGCTTGATGACTGACTGATCGATCAGGTGTGCGTTAGTTCCTTTACAGACGTTGAATCTCCTTTAATGTTTGGCTGTAGGTCTGTACAGTGATGACTAATAAAAGCATTCGCTATAATCACAGACATGGAGGTTTGTTTGGGGATGTTGTTGTTTTACTGAAGAGGGTTTTAGCTCTGTGTTTGCAGGTAAACTGTATGGCCAAGAGTTTAGGGACACCCACGTAATCATTGATACGAGTTCTTTCCAGTCTGTCTTTGTAATCATTAGTGTAAGACTGGGTCATTCTAAAGAGCTCACTGAATTCAAGCTGACCTCAACCCCATCAAATGTGATCCAGGCCCTCTCAGTCAACCTCAGTGTCTGACCCAACTAATGCTCTTATGGATTAACAGGCAACAGTTCCCACAGTCACAGTCCAAATATTGTAGGAAGCCTTCCCAGAAGAGTAGAAGCTGTTAGAGCAGCAAAGGGCAACCGACTAAATATTAATTTCTCTGGATTTAGAATGGGACACCAGAAGAGCTCCTGTAGGTGGATGTGAATGTGTCCCAATACTTTTGTTCAAATGTTGTATATGTTCTTTAAATATTTTCTCTATTTTAATTTTTATACATAACTTCTGTTTATTAAACTTCTGTTAAACTGCTGTTTATTTAACCTATGACTGTAATCTTATTAATTAGGTAACTTAGTTTAATTTTTACATTTATCATCTAGGCTGTAAGCAGGTCGGGTTTCCTTTTGAGTCTTGGTCCTAACAAGGTTTCTTCCTTGCAACATTTAGGGATTTTCGCCACTGTCACTTTAGGTTAGCTCAGTTAGAGCTGTGGCTCTAGAGATTTATAAAGCTGCTCTGAGACGATGCTCCATTATAAACAGCTGTAGATAAATGTGTCTTGGCTTTTTCTTGAAATGTTTGTAATAAGGTACTGATGTTGTTATTGTTTGATCATTAATTTGGTGATCAGAGGAACTCCTTCATCTGTATGATCAGTGTCCCCGAGGCTGTAGTAGTGAGGAGGTGCAGCATATTGGATCGTGTCGATGCGACAGCTTCTTTGTACTGGAACGCTAAATAGAGCAGGATTATGTTTTGTTAGCTAATATAAATCATTAGAAATGTCTCACCCCAACCCTTCTCCCCCTAAAGGTTCTGCTCGTGCTCACCTGACTGACCTGTGGTACTGCGTGCGTCTCTGTGCTCGGGTTTTGGTGGTGCTCGTGCTCGACCTTAAACGGACAGGTTAAACCGTGTACGGGTGATTGCAGAGAGCGCTGGGTTCCTACGCTCTGTTTGCTTGCTCTGTAACACAGCCTGGCCTTTTATGGTTCAAACTTTCAGCCGATTTTCCTCTTTCAGCTGAACGTTTTCACCGGTTGAGATTCTGCTGCCTCTCTAATACGTTTGTGTTATAGAGATGATTGGTCATTTGTGTGTGTGTGTGTGTGTGTGTGTGTGTAGGAGCTGAAGCCACAGACTCACTATAATCATGGATACAGTGAGAGTGTGAGTCGTAAGAACCATGTGGATGATTACAGCACCTGGGACATTGTTAAAGCTACACAGTGAGTTACACCTTTAATCACATGGATTAATTACCAACTGATCTCACACACACACACACACACCCCTCAGTCATGATCCGTACCCGCTCTCACGCTGATCTGACTCTGAACTCTTGCCTTGTGCTCACTTAATTGGACTTTATCTCCCGGCTGGTGGGCGATATATAATGCTGATATCACCATTGTTTTTGCAGCTGATGAGACTTGCAGTAATAAGTAAGACACAGAATTGCCAAACTTAAATGAACATGTTTAAGCTATAAATGCACTGGCTGGAGAGTTAATCAAAACCTACATTCAGAACCATTAACTAATGTATTTTAGCCCATGGCGATTATTCAGATTTAGTCTTTTTTTTTTTTTTATTCTGTTATTTCTTTTTTTGTAAATTCTCTTAATCCTTTCCACACGGTGTATTTACAAACGCTACACAATATGAAAAAGATTCAAGAAGGGGAGGGGGAGGGTGGGGAACCCAGCAGTTCTAAGTAATCGTTCATTAACCGTAATGGAAGTAAAGTTTTCAGTTGATTAGAGGTTACATCGCCCAGCACTACACTCTGAAGATCCTTGCAAGAAATGAACACATGGTAGCAACACCTTTTTGTTGTAGCCACTGGAGATATCTAATATCTGATGTCTGTAGCGATCCCCCACGAGCCTGACGAGTGTCCCATTACCATACACTGCTCACCCCTGTGTGTGTCCGTGTGTGTCTGTGTGTGTCTCTCTCTAGGTACGGGATATTTGAGCGATGTCGGGAGCTGGTCGAAGCAGGTTATGATGTTCGTCAGCCCGATAAAGAGAACGTTACACTCTTACACTGGGCTGCTATTAACAACCGCATTGACCTGGTCAAGTGAGTTACATCTCCTCCTCAACATCACTTCCTGCTTACCACTTCCTGCCTCTGTGTATTTCATAATGTGTGTGTGTGTGTGTGTGTGTGTGTGTGTGTGTGTGTGTGTGTGTGTGTGTGTGAGAACAGGTACTATATAACTAAAGGTGGTGTTGTGGACCAGTTAGGAGGAGATCTGAATTCCACACCCCTGCACTGGGCTACCAGGTCAGATGCACTGAGTGTGTGTGAGAGAGAGTGTGTGTGTGAGAGAGAGTGTGTGTGTGAGAGAGAGTGTGTGTGTGGGAGACGAGGTGGGTGTGGCGTGTGAGATGAGAGTGGGTGTGTGAGAGAGAGTGTGTGTGTCGCTGAAGAGAGAGGTGTGTGTGTGAGAGAGTGTGTGTGTGTGAGAGAGGTGTGTGTGGAGAGGAGAGAGTGTTGTGTGTGAGAGGAGAGAGTGGGGGGGATCAGACGATGAGAGCGGGGGGCCTTATGAGAAGAGAGAGGGGGGGGACTCCGGAGAGCGAGAGCTCCCCGGTTTACCGTCCAGGGGGGGCGGGGGCAGAGCAAGATGAGGCGCCTGGCGCCTACGCGGCGGCCGAGAGGGAGAGAGCGGGGGGGGGGCCGCGAGACCCCCGAGGAGGGGCGCCGGGTGGGAGAGAGAGAAGAGGGGGACGGGCGGGCAGAGAGGAGGGGCGGGGGGTGAGAGGAGAGAGGGGGGTGTGAGAGAGAAGAGAGGGGGTGGGCAGCAGAGGTGGGTGTGTGTGAGTAGGGGTCGGGGGGGGCTTGAGAAGAGAGTGCCGGTGGGGGGAGGAGAGAGGTGTGTGTGAGAGAGAGAGTGGGTGTGAGAGAGAGTGTGTGTGTGGGAGAGAGAGTGGTGGTGTGAGAGGAAGAAGTGGTGTGTGTGAGAGAGAGAGTGTGTGTGAGAGTTTATATTATATTTGTTATCACTTGTTACATCTGGTATAAATGATATACCGCCCTCTAGTGTGTATGCCGGAAATTGTATTATATGTAATGAGTAGTAACACAGTTGATCATTTCTGAATAGAATTTTTATGTCTGGATGCGTTTGTGCTTATTTATTATGCAGTTATTTCTCTGTGGATACTACATCCTGAACTGGAAGTCTCTCTCACTGATGTGTAATGCGTTAATGGTATTATTGTTAGGGTACAGTGTTACCACAGAAAACCTGATTAATGAAGAATAGATAAGATGTATGTACAAAAAGAGTTTAATACAGAAGAAAACAGTCATCACATTATTAAATCTGTTCAAACGTTATTACAGATAACAAAAATAGGAATAAAAATAAATCAATAATGGAACGTATGCACACGATGGTTAAATCATGGTTAGGTGATATTTATACATCTACATTCCTGTTATTTAGTAGATGCTCTTGTTCAGAGCGGCTTATGACTGAGGTTCCATGTTTTGGTAAGAAGCCAATCTGGGATTTACTTTACAGCATCGTGGTTCCAGAGGAAGGCCATCATTCTGGTGTTCATAATATTGAGGAACATCTTCCCCATATTACTACACACACACAGATCTCTCAATAATTGTGTTTTTTTGTAAATGAGGGTTTGTAATCCCTGGTGCCAGATCTCTGGGACATGTCCTGAGTTTAATATTAGATTAAATAATGTAGTGAGAGCTTCTGTTTAAGCATTTTGAATGGATCAGTGATCTCTCTCTATCTCTCTCTCTCTCTCTTGTGATTGGTTAATCTGTTTGGTTCTGATTATATCTAATAGTTTTAATTGATTCGATAAGGGTTCCTTGTCTTTGGTTAGAGTTGTGATGATCTGACTTCTTAGACAGTTTCTCAGAGTTAGATTTCCATATGGTAACATTTTGGATGTAGCGAGCTTTATAGTATGGAAGGCCCTATTTGATGGTGACAGGTTCCTGTAGATCCCACACAGAGAGTCTGGATCTATGGCCTGTGTGATCTGATCAGAATAATTTTGGTGTTTATTCTGGTTATTCTCTGGTTAGGTCTCTGTGTTTTGGTTCCTGACCCGTGGTACTCCTCTGTTTTTGACTTAGGGACTGTGATACCTGACAATATATGGAGCTTTTGCTCAGTAACCAGCATCATTAATTTCTCTAATTCTCTCTCTCTCTCTCTCTCTCTCTCTCTCTCCCTCTCTCTCTCTCACACACACCACCACCACCAGGCAGGGCCATCTCTCTATGGTGGTGCAGTTGATGAAGTTGGGGGCAGATCCATCTTTGATTGATGGGGAAGGCTGCACCTGTGTTCACCTGGCGGCTCAGTTTGGCCACACCTCTATTGTAGCCTACCTTATTGCTAAAGGACAGGTAATACACACACCTGCACAGGTAACACAGTAAAATGCACTGCATCTGTAAGAGGAGCGTTATTGTTTTTCTGAGCTGTATTTACACAATAATGCCACCAGAGAGTGCTGTGGTGTTTATGTACGTTGTACCTGTGTGTGTGTGTGTGTGTGAAGGATGTAGATATGATGGATCAGAATGGGATGACTCCTCTGATGTGGGCGG
>JAJAGP010001831.1:0-37500 GCA_025084515.1 Ancistrus triradiatus | reverse complement strand
AAGCTCTTCTGTCCTCCACTCGTTACCTGTATTAACGGCACCTGTTTGACCTTCTTATCTGTTAAAAGACACCTGTCCCAGCCTCAACAGTCAGACCTCCGACTCAAGACCAAAGCGCTGTTGAAGGACCCAGGACGAAATTGGGCGACCTGCACCAGGCTGGGCGAGTTGACTCTACAATAGGCAATCAGGTTGGTGTTAATAATTTCACCTGTGGGAGCAATTGTGAAGAAAATGGACGACATACAAGACATTGATAAATCTCGACCTCGATCTGGGCTCCACGCAAGATCTCAACCCGTGGTTTCAAAATTATATCATGAGAACAGTGATCAAAAATCCCAGAACACACTACACGGAGGGACCTGAATAATTACCTGCAGAGAGCTGGGACCAAAGTACAAGGCTACCATCATTAACACACTACAACACTACACCGAGAGGAACTCATATCCTGCAAGTGCCCGGCGTTGTCCCCCCCCTGCTTAAGCCAGTACATGCCAGGTCTGTCTGAAGTTTGGCAGATAGCATATGGATGATCCATAAGGAGGATTGGGAGAATATCATGTTGGTCAGATGAAACCAAAATATAACTTTTTGGTAAAACCTCAACCTCCGTCGTGTTTGGAGGAAAAAGAATGCCCGAGTTGCGACATACCACTGTGAAGCATGGGGGAAAATCTCATGATTAGGTCTGTGTTTCTGCAAAGGGGGCAGGACGACTTTTTGATCCTGGTTACTGGAAGATGAACGGGGGCCATGTCTCGTGAGATTTTAAGCAAAACCTCCTTCCATCAGTAGAGCATTGATGGAACATGCTGGGGCTTCCACAAGACAATGATCCAACACATCGCTCGGGCAACTAAGGAGTGGCTCAGTAACACGCATTTCAAGGTCCGGATTGACCTAGCCAGTCTCCAGACCCTCAGCCCATAGAAAATGTGTGGAGGAGTTTGAACGTCCGTGTTGCCCCCCAAACCTCAACTGCTCTAGGAGGAGGATCTGCATTATGAAATGGGCCCAAATACCAGCTACAGAGGTGTGCCAACCTGGTGGACTTACAGAAACTTTGACCTCTGTCCTGTCCACAAAGGTTATGTTGGCAAAGTATTGAGCTTGAACCCTTTGTTATTGACCAAATACTTATTTTCCACCATAATTTACAATTAAATTCTTTAAAAATTCTAGAATGTGATTTCCTGGATTTTCTTTCTCATTGTGTCTCTCATAGTTGAAGTGTAGCTATGATGAAAATTACAGACCTCTTTCATTTTTAAAAGTAGGAGAACTTGCACAATCAGTGGCTGGCTAAATACTTTTTTGCCCCACTGTATACAGTGATCAGCCCAAACATTATGCCCCCCCCTGGTGTGTAACAGTGTTTAGGTTGGTGTTACCCACAGCATCACACTGTCATTACAGTTATTACTGCATGGGGGGTGGCGGGGGAGGGGGGCAGGTAGTGGGGTGGGGGTGTACACCACATACTGAAAGCACAGGTTCACATACTTTTAACCACACCATCATCTTCCATTGCTCCAAGCTCCAGTTCTTACACTCCCATGCCCACTGTACTAGCTTTTAACAGGGGTCAAGGTGGACACGATCAGTTCTCTGAACACTCTGACTAGGCAGGCCCAAACTCAGCAGGGGGCGCTGCACTGTGTGTCCTCTAACTCAGCTTTTCTCTGATTTATATCTAACCAAATCGTACGGGATGGGACTCCTCACTCCCCTGCATTGATGAGCCTCGGGCGCTGACACCCTGTGGCCGGTCGGTAGTTACAGAGGTTCAAAACGATGACGAACGGGGGCACCCCACAAGCCTTGTTGTTTAGGAGATGTGCCAACCCACACACACTAACATATACACGCTCTGAAACATTCACACACAGTCGTTCAGCACTCACATTGGTATTTGCTTTAACTATGAATGCTTTATAGAAATGAATTCTGTCTCTCTCTCAGGTCCTTCTTTGATCACTCCATGCACAGTACTCTTCCTCTGGGCATTTATTTAGCCACTAAGTTCTGGATGTACATCACCTGGTTCTACTGGTTCTGGAACGATATCCTTTAATCACACTCGATGTTTTGTGTAATGTATTTTAGGATAATCTGTGGTCATGTTATATGATTAATCACTGCTGCTCGATTTAGTGTGACATCATCTCCCTTAACTCCACCCACATCTTCCATTTGTCACCATTCACCTGCCGTTCCTTATGAACAGTCTGGCTCTGTTTTACAACTTCGGCAAGTCCTGGAAATCTGATCCAGGAATTATAAAAGCTACAGAGGAGCAGAAGAAGAAGGTGTGCGCTCGTACAGACACAGACTCTCGCTTTCACCCAGTGTTCAAAAGTAATTTTCTGATTTCTGGAATATATACTGCTGATGTCCTTGTTTCCCTCCCCCCCCCCTAACCCCCCCCCCCTCTCTCTCTCTCTCTCTCTCTCTCTCCTCTCTTCCCCCCCTCTCTCTCTTTCCCCCCTCTCTGTCCTCTCTTCACTCTCTCCTCCCCATCTCTCTCTCTCTCGCACCCCTGCTCTCTCCTCTATCTCTCTCTCTTCCCCCCTCTCTCTCTCTCTCTATCCCTCTCTCGCAGACTATGTTATCTGGCTGAATCAGGAGTTTGGATCTCAGTATATTCTGCAGTACATGTTTAGTATTATCCCTCTCTCAGTGGGATGCTCAGTCTACAATCTGTGGACTGTGGTGGGCCTATCGGGTTAAGTTACTGGACATGGACCAGAGGTCCAGGGTTCAAATCCCACCTCTGCGAAGCCTGTCCACTGTTGGGTCCTTGAGCACATTGCTTTGGATTATAAGACCTTACCGCTCTGGATAAGTGTGTCTGCTAAATGCTGTAAAAATGTAACGTACGCTGCACCCTGTGTGTAGTTTGTTGAGCTCTGCTGAACTGTACATGTGGAAGGGGTCCCTAACACTACATCATTAACACTGTGTATGATGCACTGTGCAGATACGAAAGGCCCATAAGTCCAAACCTTGCCCGTGTGGTACCGCTGCATTGCCAGTTTGAAATTTTGATCAGCAACTGCCCTGGTTGGAAACTGTGTTGGTGAGTTTACACATCTACATCCTACAAACCTCTCTACTGCAGCGCACCAGCTCCATAAACCCTCATCGCAACTATCCTATACATGCCTCATAAACGTGATCACATATGGCTTACAATACTACATTACGTGGTGCTTGAAAGTTTGTGGAGGAAAATGATCCAATATACCTTAGTGAGTGGCAAAAAGTAATGTGAACCTCTAGGTCAGGTGTGAGTGGGCACTCTCTGTTTTTATTTAAAGAACAGGCTCTATCAAGTCTGCTCTTTCACAGCACATGTTTTGTGGAAGTGTATGCATGGCTAGGGCTGCCACGATTCTTCGACTATTAAATCGTCGCCGGACTAAATTTAATTAGTCGTGCGTCGTTTTTTGTTTTTCTTTTTACTTTTGTTTTTCTCCCCAAACTGGCTGCGGCACCTGCACTGCCACATCTGCCTTTCTGTCCCCCCCTGCCTTGGCAACACATGCGCATAGTTTTAGACGGGGTAGCCGTGATGTCACAGGAAGTTATACCAGACGGGCTCTGGTATCATGGTTAACCGGCAACGGAGCTCAAAAGTTGGGATTATTTTTTTAAGAAAACGAAAGAGAAAATGTGTGCAATGCAATATCTGCAAGGCAGAACTTGCCCTTCCACGGCAGCACACTGCGATGCACGGGCCCTGAAAAGGAAGCATGTTTGTGGCTGATTATGACAATGATGATAGGGACCGTCATCCTCGGTACGCAAATTGCTAGTTAGCTGCTCAATTTAGCGTAAACAGAGAGTTTTAATTGCTACTTACTCTATGATAGCTGTCAAAACGGTAACATTAGCGATGCCATTTGATTCATTAGCTTTAGCACAACCTATTTCATGTATTTTTCCGTAACGTTATAACATGGATTGTGTTTTGAATAGGAACATAATTTTTCCTACGTTACGTTCAGTGCTAAAAAGTATCTTCAATGTCCGGCTTTTTGTTCAAGTAAACAAAATTTTTTTATTTTTGAGTCACTGAGACTCAAACTTTATTTTTGTGAATACTTCCCTTAGTTTCAGGTACTACCTGGTACCTCATTTTGATTTAAATGCAGCTATTTTGATGCCAGAAGACAAATGAAGGAAATAAAACCCTAAAAAAATACCTTAGGTATTCATTTTTGGTGTTGTTTAATAAGCGCCAGTGCCTTCTCCTTATTTTCTCAATTTTTTTGTTTAACTTTAATGCTTACACAGTTAATAATTTTTTGTTGCAAACAAGTTGCATATTTCATTAAAAGGTTGATGTACTATGATCTAATTGTCTTTATGTTTAGTTAGCTATGTTTAGGTGTAATGTTTTTTATATTCAATTAGCGTATGATCCGATTATCACTATCGAAAAAATAATCGGTGATTAGTCGACTATAGAAATAATCATTGTGGCAGCCCTAATCATGGCACACAAAGGAGATTTCCTTTTTCTGAGGACTCAGAGCAATAGTTGTTGATGCTCATCAGGCTGGAAAAGGTTACAGAACCATCTCTAAAGAGTTTTGGACTCCACCATCCCAGTCAGACAATTGTAATACAAATGGAGGAAAATTCAAGACAAGACCATTGTTACACTCCCCAAGATTAATTAATGTTTTGGAATCGCCAAGTCAAAGTCCTGACCTTAATCCAATGGAAATGTTGTGGAAGGACCTGAAGTGAGCAGCTAATGTGAGGAAACACACCAACATCCCAGAGCTGAAGCTGTTCTTTACGGAGGAATGGGCTAAAATTCCTCCAAGCAGGACTGATCAACAGCTACAGGAAACGTTTAGCTGCAGTTATTGCTGCACAGGGGGTCACACCAGAAACTGAAAGCAAAGGGTCACATACTTTTGCCATTTTCCTCAAAAAAAATAAATGACCAGGTTTAATATTTTTGTCTCATTTGTTTAACTCTGTTCTCTTTATCTACTTTTAGGACTTGTGTGAAACTCTGATGATGTTTTAGGTCATATTTATGCAGAAATGTGGAAAATTCTAAAGGGTTCACAAACTTTCAAGCACCACTGTATATACATCTACAGCCTTATATGCATATACAGTATTATATTCTTCAGGTACAGCATCATCTGCAGCCTTATATTCCACCCCTGCAACATCGTGCACAGCCCCAGAAACACACCAAAGAACTCCTGTCACATGCAGCTTTGTGTAAAATCCCTATGACCTCATAACCTGTGTATATACAATGAATAACAAATATCACTGATTATCAGCTTATAACCGTGCACGGTTAGCCTTGGGATATATGATGTTCGGAGTACTTGTTGCATGTATACCAGTATACCGATTATAATCTGTGGTTTCAAACTGCGCATGTGCGAAAGCATTTCCCCCTGGTTGCCAGGTCTGTGTATTTCTAAAGCCTTGGCTTTATTTGGCCTCTTTTTTCAATGACTGTAGCATTTTTTTTCCTTGCTGGATCTGGCAACCCCAGGAGTAAAGGCAGCGAAGGGCTATCGGACACTTTGTGTAGACTCTGAAACGCAGTATATACAAGAGAAAATGAATGGACTCCTTGCATTCATGGCCGTGACACGCTTCTCCGCATACAAAGGTCTGTAGCGGCCATTTCATACCAGACCACTTGGTTGAGCCGAAAACACCAGAAAGTCGGAGAGTACTGTCAAATCGTGCAGTGCCTACTACGGCACTCCGACACCACGGTGCAGGGAAAGACCGGCTGAACCCGCCTTCTGGAAGATCCATAAGCAGATCTTACAACGGATCATGACCACTATGCTGCCCCTGAGCCGTCTGCGTGGAAAATGAAGATCTGTCCCGTGGAGTGGAAGAGCTGAGAAATTGGCTACAGGAACTATGTTGAGTTTTGGACTAACGAATCGTTTTATTGGCTCTGACAAGGATGTTCGGTTTTAAAACAGGTACCGTGTACAGTAATATCTCGAAAATTCGCACTTCTGAATCTGCTGCTTCAAGAATTCGCATATTTATTCCTTAGAACCTCACATTTGCAGGTCCTGCAGACGTAATCTGTAGATTTTTATTTTTTTGTAGAAGTTGTATATATAATTTTTAGCGTTAATTTGTTAAGAAGAAAAATAAACAGATGATTTCATGAAAATAATGTTTTACTTGCTATATCCAATAACACTGCCTGTATTATTATCATATATTACTTTTGAATTATGGAATAGTTTCATGCACCATTTGCTTTGTTTACATTTCCAGCATCAGCTGATGGAGACTGATGCCTGTATAGAATTTCTAATACTGTAACACTAATGTTCTGCTTACTCTATCTAATTATACTGCATATATGATCATATTTCTAATGTTAATGTATAATACAAACATAACGACCATTTGCATTAGTATTTATGTTTATAGATACTACTGCTGACGCTGCTGTATCCAAGTCAGTTTTTAAATTAACTTGAAGTCTTTTGGGGACATGTTTAGGGTTTAACATATGGAGATCGGTATTTATAGGCCTTTGTTAGTTGTCCGACCAGAATTCATTCTAGGAAATTAACCCCTGCGGATTTCGGGGTATCACTGTAGTAAACACCACAACAGATGCAATACACCGACAATTTGATAACCAATTTGCTGTTAATGTAATACATTTGTCAACAAATTCCCAAGCTATCAGCACTTAATGGCATTTTGGTGGCCCATTGCAAGTGTAGTGGGAAAACCGGAAACACCAGAGCAGCGCTCAGGAGAATGCGGAAGTAACTGTGCAAAGAGCGTATTATTTGATTATTAATAATAAAATTTCAAGTTGATGTCACACATCTTAGTGAGATTATTGGCTGGTTGCAAAATAGAAATCTGATTATTACCCGACTCCTGTAAACCCGGAGGTTTCCCATTATCTGGTTATTAAGTGCATGTAAACACACTCAGGGTGGGGACCTATCCACAGTGGGGACAAACCACCCACTGGTAACAGGGTGTCGGTGCCCGAGGCTCATCAGTGCAGGACAGAGATGAATTCTATATCCTGTCTGATTACAGGAGGACTATCTCATGACACAGTGCAGCGCCCCCTGCTGAGTATGGGGCTGCCTAGTCACAGAGCATTCAGAGAGCTGGCCATGCTCACCCCTGTCCACTGCTAAAAGCTCCTGCAGTGGGAATGCTAACGTCAGAACAGGAGCTTGGAAGAGGCGGTGTGGTTAAAAGTATGTGAACCTCTACAGTATCGGGTGTAACCCCCCCCCGGTTGTGCAGTAAGAACTGTACCTGAACATGTAACTGTAGTGACCAGTGTGCCGTACAGCAGATATTGAGGAATTTGATCCCGTTCCTCTGTACAGAACAGCTTCAGCTCGGGAAGTTGGTGTGTTTAATCACATGACCTGCTCACTTCGTCTCCTCTGTTCTGGTTCTGTGTGTTCTACAGGAAGTGGGAATCACCGCTACTTCATGGGTTACCTGTTCTTTTTGCTGTGTATGATCTGCTGGATGATCTACGGCTGCATCTGCTGTATGTACACACACACACACACACACAGTGATGTATATGGAATTGATCATATTGATTGATGATGTTATTGGTGACTGTTTATCAGACTGGAGGCTGCACTGCTCCAGCAGCTACAGTACAGATGGATTGTGGGTATTTATCACTCAGATCTCTGCCTGCTCTCCCTGGATGTTCTGGATGTTCTTGAATAGTGTCTTCCACTTCATGTGGGTCTCAGTGCTTATCATGTGCCAGCTGTACCAGGTCAGAACACACACACACACACAAACACACACAGTCTCTGTTACTGTGCTTAGGATCTGTATCTGTTCTCCTGACCTGTGATAGCCATGTTTATATTTCTATTTGTGATGTCACAATTCATCATCAGGGTAATTAAAGTCACATGACAGTGGGAGGAGTTAGGGCTGTGGATTGGCCTGATCGCCCCCAACAAGAGCAAACACTCACTGATGGACCCCTCTCTCTCTCTCTCTCTCTCTCTCTCTCTTTTTCTCTTTCTCTCTCTCTCTCTCTGTGTGTGTGTGTGTGTGTGTGTGTGTGTGTGTGTGTGTGTGTGTGTGTGTGTGTAGATTGCTGGTTTGGGGATCACCACTAATGAGCGGATGAACGCCAGACGCTACAAACACTTCAAAGTTACTGCGACGTCCATCGAGAGTCCATTCAAGTGAGGATCAATCACACCCTTTTCCTCCCCTCCCTCACCCTGTTATATGGTTTATTCCACTGGGACTGTCAGCAGAGCTCTGAAAGAAGCAACAAGAGCAAACACTCACTGATGGATGTGTGTGTGTGTGTGTGTGTGTGTGTGTGTGTGTTACAGTCATGGCTGCTTTAGGAACTTGATAGATTTCTTTGAGCTGCGTTGCTGTGGGTTGTTGAGGCCGACCATGGTGGACTGGACCTCTCAGTACACCATAGAGTACGACCAGACGTCTGGCTCCGGCTACCAGCTCGTCTAACCGCCAGCCAAGCGAACAGTGAGATGGGAAGGAGGGGAGGAGCCTCTGCATTTGGAACAAAACATCACACCTTCAACATGGAACTCCCTCACCAACATCACACACACACACACACACTGCTTATGCACACATGGAACTGCTTCACTGGCCGTTAACATTTCTCTCCCATCCCTCAGCTTACTCTCTGTGCGCGTGCGTGCGCGCGCGCATGTGTGTGTGCTCGTGTTTTCTGATGGTATGGTACCTGGTGTCCATGGTAACAGCAGTCACATGATTTATTCCAGATGCTGTAATTAAATGAATCCTGATTGGCTGTTCGAGGGACTGATCACAGATGTTCGATAGACCACTGTAATTTGTTCTATGAAGGGAGAGGAGCTTCAGCATGTCTTAATGTTATTTTTTTAATGTTATGGCATTTTATAAGTATCTTTTGCTAGGCTGTAACTAAGCTAATTTGACATAATAAGGCTGGCACAACGCCTCCTATGTTAGCTGTATGCTAATGCAGCCACCACGTGAAGTCTAGCCATAATGCTAAGGTTGGCGTTACGCTAGTGCTGTCATGGTATTGGACCCTGTGTGAGAGAATGTGGTCAGGTGAAGAATACTTTGTTCTAAGTGCTGTAATGCTGGAACGTTAGAGCTCCCTGGTTCTGTTCCTGCCAATCACCCTTCTCTACAAGACATGTGACAGTTTGCTGTTTTTTAATTGGATTCTGTACTAGCCAATCAGGGAAGGTCTGACTGAGTCATGTGACGCTACATGTGTATGATGGTGTGCGTGTGAGAGAGAGGTGTGTTAGCTTGGTGATTTTATTGATAATGTGACAATTATTTATTTTAAACCTATTTAATATGAAATGATGATCTTATGACATCACAATATTCCATGTTTTGTTTCTTGATTTGCGTGTGTGTGTGTGTGTGTGAGAGAGAGCAGTAATATGTACGTTAAAATCAGTAAGTATAATTCAGAGGAACTGAGCTGAGGCTCCACCCACTTCATGCACTGATTTATTTTGCTATATTTACCCATAATCACTAGAGACCCATCTCCATGACAACACTCCTCCATTTCCTGTTTGCTCTTGGACTCTTATGTAACAATGTGTAAATACACTCAGTTAGCGCCGCTGCGTTTGATTGGTTTATTATGGTCAGTGTTAGTCCAAGCTCCGCCCACTGTTTCATTTTATACTGTAATAAGATGCCTGTAATTACCGCTGTGTGTGTGTGTGTGTGTGTACACATTCTGCTGCATGAGTGATACACTAAACTGTACAGTGAATGTTATAGTATTTCCATGTATGCTGTTTACCTTTTTTTTTTTGTATTGTTTTTTTTATCATTTCAGACATTGTGTGAGTGTGTATGAGTGTATGATGTATTTAATGTTTATATTAATAGTTTTTATTTTGCAGAACATTTTTTTCACTGGATGTAAAATATTGTAGAACAGTATCAGTTACTGTAGAGTGTGTGTGTGTGTGTGTGTGTGTGTGTGTGGTTCACCATGTAAACACCAAACACACACACAGTTGAGTGCAGAAGTGTGTATGATAAAAAAAATGTGTATGTTAAAATATTTAATATGCCATCTCTTATTTTCCTCATGGTTTGTTAAACCATCTTCATCTCCAGTTACAGCATGACTTCATTTTGCTGGCTTTAATAAAAAAAAACAGACAGGAAACCCTGCGTGCTTGAGTGAGTGAGTGTGTGTGTGAGTGACACTTTTCACTGTTGGTGCACAGTGCTGGTGTGGAGTGAGGCCTGTGGATATACAGTAGGGCAAAACAGTATTTATTCAGCCACTGATTGTGCAAGTTCTCCTACTTAGAAAGATGAGAGAGGTCTGTAATTTCATCATAGCTACACTTCAAACTATGAGAGACAAATGAGAAAAATCCAGGAAATCACATTGTAGAATTTTTTAAAGAATGTAATGTAAATTATGGTGAAGGAAAATAAGTATTGGGTCACCCACAAACAAGCAAGATTTCGGGCTCTCACAGACCTGTAACAACTTCTTTAAGAAGCTCTTCTGTCCTCCACTCGTTACCTGTATTAATGGCACATGTTTGACCTCGTTATCTGTATAAAAAACACCTGTCCACAGCCTCAAACAGTCAGACACCAAACTCAACCATGGCCAAGACCAAAGAGCTGTCAAAGGACACCAGGAAGAAAATTGTAGACCTGCATCAGGCTGGGAAGAATGAATCTACAATAGGCAAGCAGGTTGGTGTGAATAAATTAACTGTGGGAACAATTGTAAGACATACAAGACCATTGATAATTTCCCTCAATTTGGGTCCCCACGCAAGAGCTCATCCCATAGGGTCAAAATGATCATGAGAACGATGAGCAAAAATCCCAGAATTACATGGAGGGACCTGATGAATGACCTGCAGATAGCTGAGACTAAAGTAACAAGGCTACCATCGGTAACACACTATGCAGAGAGGGACTCGGATCCTGAAGTGCTAGACGTGTCCCCCTGCTTAAGCCAGTACATGTCCAGGCCCGTCTGAAGTTTGCCAGAGAGCATATGGATGATCCAGAAGAGGATTGGGAGAATATCATGTGGTCAGATGAAACCAAAATAGAACTTTTTGGTAAAAACCAACTGGAGGAAAAAGAATGCTGAGTTGCCATCCCAAGAACACCATACCTACTGTGAAGCATGGGGGTGGAAACATCATGCTTTGGGGCTGTGTTTTTCTGCAGAGTGAACAGGATGACTGATCCTGTGTTAAGGGATTAATGAATGCTGCCATGTATCATGAGATTTTAAGCCAAACCCTCCTTCCATCAGTAAGAGCATTGAAGATGGAACGTGGCTGGGGCTTCCAGCATGACAATGGTCCCAAACACACCGCTCGGGCAACGAAGGAGTGGCTCCGTAAAAAGCATTTCAAGGTCCTGGAGTGACCTAGCCAGTCTCCAGACTTCAGCCCCATAGAAAATGTGTGGAGGGAGTTGAGGAGATCTGCATGGTGGAATGGGCCAAAATACCAGCTACAGTGTGTGCCAACCTGGTGAAGACTTACAGGAAACGTTTGACCTCTATCATTGCCAGCAAAGGTTATGTATCGAGTTGTTAAGTAAAGGTTAAGTATTGAGTTGAAATTTTGTTTTTGTCCAAATACTTATTTTCCACCATGATTTACAATTAAATTCTTTAAAAATCCTACAATGGGATTTTCTCATAGTTGAAGTGTAGCTATGATGAAAATTACAGACCTCTCTCATCTTTCGAAGTAAGAGAACTTGCACAATCAGTGGCTGACTAAATACTTTTTTGCCCCACTGTAGAACAGGTGATGAGTGTTCAGAGAGTTCAGATATGATCAGTGCAAAGCGATTTAAAGCATTTACTGCGTATTGTAATTTAAATTACAATATGAAGTTAAAACATGGTTTAAAATGTAATTGCATTGTATTTAAAAGAAGAACCCTAATTTTTTAATCCTTTGTTGCCCTCTTCTGGCCATGTCTACGTTTGCACTTCTCTTAAGTTTGACTGAGTTTTTGGGTTTAAATTAAGAAAAAATAGTGTCACAGTTAGGTATTAGGACTAAGTGTAGGTTCAGGGATAAGGTCTAAGTTCTAAGATTAGATTCTTAGGCTTGGGGTTCAAGGTTAGGTTGTATGGTTAAGCTTAGGGTTATGTGTAGTGTAGGATTTTTTTTCGTGTATAAGAGTATTAAAGCTGTTATTAACCCTCTGCAGTGCTATAACCAAAAATGAAATAGGACTCAGTCAAAGGATAGATGCATGTTATTATTTTTATAGTCTGACTCCAATTTAATTTAATTTAATGTGACTCCAAGTTCTACTTAGTTTTTATATGTGCGGGCTAAAGAGTCCCAGCATTCAACCTTAATAATTAACAACTATTAATAATTAATAAATTTTTCTAGCTCAGAGGTTCATACGGACGTGCAAACGTTGGTATAGTATGTATATGTATATCATGTTCTTGTAACGCGCAAGTATTTAAGTATTTAACACCTTATTTAAGTCTGGTAGAGGTTGGTTACAATGTGTCTAACATTACGTTAGTTCAGTGGTTTTTTATCAATGTCCCAGCTAGAATCTTGCTTTTGTCTTTTACATAGGCACAGATTGACCTTTAACATGCTGAACTACAGAGCTCCCCAAGAGATTTATTATGACACACAGAAGTTAAAATGTATGAAATAATCACAAGTAATATAAACTTACAGGTTGATACTGAAATGTCGAACTGTGATGGTAACGAGTATCAGCATCTGTAGATGTTCTGTGTGTATCTGGATGGTTCTACCTAGTACTCTAGCAACATAACTTTATACTGTTTAGATGTCGTTGATGTCTTCCAGTTGTTGTCTAACATGTCAAAATCCAAAGCTACTAGATGAGTGTTAGCTGACTGTAACAATATGTAATTTGCATACAGGTTGGTGTGTGTGTCTTGAGATGAGAATGGAAGACCCCATGCTGTTGGGAATGACCACACCTCTGGTTTGAGGAAGTGACACTTCTCTCAGTCCAGGCAAATGGTGTTTCATATAGTCAAAAGTGAGTGTCAGTTCTGTGCTTTTTGTCCAAGCATTGTACAGTTCTGTAAGTTTCACCATCTTGGTCTCCATGAGATATGCATTCCATAGATACCAAGCATGACATACTACAAACTTTTTTACACAAATATATTTAGAAACAAATAACATTTACCACACATTAGCCTTTAATTATGAGAAAGTTGCATTTTTCCTACAGTAGGATTTACATTAAGGATTAGGTTTGAGGTTTAAGTTTTTTATTATTATTATGTAAGGTTTACTGTTGAGTTTTTGGCTTAAATTTAGGGTAGATATATGTGGCTAGATTTTTTATGGGTTCTAAGATTAAGAGTTGGAAGTAAAGGCTAATTGTAGAGGATTAGGGTCACTCCTTGATACATGACTGTGTTGTAGAAGAAATAAATGCACCACTCAACTAAGCGGGTCATTTTTCAGCCTGTCCGGGCTTGTTTCCACATACCTGTTCATATCCCACACCACCGCTACCCTTCTTTTAGGAAAAGTAGGGGCACGGGACAGAAACAGGTGAGGTTTTAGGGTTGGAAAAAATATACACTGCTCAGAAAAATAAAGGGAACACTTAAACAACACAATGTAACTCCAAGTAAATCAAACTTGTGTGAAATCAAACTGTCCACTTAGGAAGCAACACTGATTGACAATCAATTTCACATGCTGTTGTGCAGATGGAATAAACAACAGGTGGAAATTATTGCCAATTAGCAAGACACACTCAATAAAGGAGTGGTTCTGCAGGTGGGGTCCACAGACCACTTCTCAGTACCTATGCTTTCTGGCTGATCTTTTGGTCACTTTTGAATGTTGGTCGTGCTTTCACACTCGTGGAAGCATGAGACGGACTCTACAACCCACACAAGTGGCTCAGGTAGTGCAGCTCATCCATGATGGCACATCAATGTGAGCTGTAGCAAGAAGGTTTGCTGTTTCTGTCAGCGTAGTGTCCAGAGGCTAGAGGCGCTATGGACTGGCCCGCCCATTCCCCAGACCTGAATCCGATTGAGCACATCTGGGACATCATGTCTCGCTCCATCCACCAACGTCACGTTGCACCACAGACTGTCCAGGAGTTGGCGGATGTTTTAGTCCAGGTCTGGGAGGAGACCCCTCAGGAGGTCATACAGGCACGTGGAGGCCACACACAATACTGAGCCTCATTTTTACTTGTTTTAAGGACATTACATCAAAGTTGGATCAGCCTGTAGTGTGTTTTTCCACTTTAATTTTGTGTGTGACTCCAAATCCAGGCCTCCATTGGGTAATAAATTTGATTTCCATTGATGATTTTTGTGTGATTGTGTTGTCAGCACATTCAACTTTGTACAGAACAAAGTATTCAATGAGAATATTTCATTCATTCAGATCTAGAATGTGTTATTTGAGTGTTCCCTTTATTTTTTTGTGCAGTGTATATTGTGCCCCTAACTACTAACTTGATTGCTTTGGTTCAGTTGGTATACTAGGTTCGAAGGCTCTAGCAGGGTTAGGTTTTGGTGAGAGTACAATGACTACTTTTGTTGATAAAATTAGGGTTAAGCTTTAATAACCTTTAAATGTACTTTGAATACGGTTATTCACCCCATGGTCTTCCTGCTGTCAACATGGGCAGGAACCTTCATCCCCCAAAAAATGGCTTCAGAATTCATCCTACAAGATTCTACTGGGAAGTCCACTACTGCTGTACAAAGACTATCTGCTTCTATCAACTGCAGCTTAGGATTGGATAGCTAATCCAGGTGCCTAACCAGCCTCGTCTTCGTCATCGGAGTGAGACTAGTTCATATGACTATGGACAAGTCTAGTGAACAATCCAGATTTAGAGCTATTAGAGACAAACTATTTTCTCCTCCCTATTGTGCGTGGAGTTATTGCAGTTTAAAATGAACAATAATTATACTACCCATGAGGCTTTGTGCTAATTTTCTGTTCTGAAATGTTCTGATCTTCTGAAATCTTCTTCTTTTTTGGATAAAACAAATATTTCTTAATCATAAACTTAATATTCTGATCTGATTGATCAGAATATAAAGTTTAACAGAATATCTGTATAAGGGGCCAAGTTAAAGGTGATTGTGTAATTTCTTCTTCTTTCGGCTTCTCCCTTTATCAGGGGTCACCACAGCGAGTTAAACGTTTCCACCTCACCCTGTCCTCCACGTCCTCTACTCTCATCCCAACTCCCTGCATATCTTCATTCACCACAACCAAATAACTCCTCTTTGGTCTTCCTCTCCGTCTCTTGCCTGGCAGCTCCATCTCCAGCAACCTCATATCAATATATCCACTATCCCTCCTCTGCACATGTCCAAACCATCTCAGTCTTCCCTCTCGAATTTTGTCTCCCAATTTTCCAACCTGTGCTGTCCCTCTGATGATCTCATTCCTAATAATGTCCACCCTAGACACTCCTAAAGAGAACCTCAACATCTTAAGTTATGTCACCTCCAGCTCTGCTTCCTGTCTCTTTGTCAGTGCCACTGTCTCTAACCCATACAACAAGGCTGGTCTCACTACTCTCTTATAAATCTTTTCCTTTCACTTTGCTGCGGACCCTTTTGTCACACAGGACCTCCTGACACTTTTCTCCACCCCTCCATCCTGCCTGTACTCTCTTCTTTACCTCCTTTCCACACTTCCCATTTCCTTGGACAGTTTGATTCCAAGTACCCTGAACTCCTGGACCTTTGTGACCACTGATCCCTGTCGCCTGACTGTTCCCCTCCATCCCTGAAAGGGATTTCATTTACACAACACAAATGTTATTCTGTCTTACTACAGTTGACTTTCATTCCTCTCATTTCCAGATTATAATAACCCTCCACCTCTCCAAGTTCTCTTCTACCTGTTCCCTGTTCTCACTACAGATCACAATGTCATCTGCAAACATCATAGTCCACGGCGATTCCTGTCTGACCTTGTCTGTTAGTCTGTCCATCACCAGAGCAAATAAGAAGGGACTCAGGGCTGATCCTTGATGCAGTCCCACCTCTACCTTGAAGCTATCTGTCACTCCTACAGCACATCTCACCGCTGTCACGCTGTTGTCATACATGTCCTGCACTAATCTAACGTACGTTTCAGCCACTCGAGACTTCCTCATACACCACCACAGTTCCTCCCTTGGCACCCTGTCATAAGTTTTCTCCAAATCCACAAAGACGCAGTGTAGCTCACACCTCAGTTTAATCGCCTCAGACTGTTCAATCGCTGCCGCGCTTCAGCGCCGATCTCTGTCCTGTTGAAATGGGACGATTCCTCAGTTTAATCGCTTCAGAGTGTTCAAGCGCTGCCGCGCTTCAGCGCCGATCTCTATCCTGTTCGAAAGGGACGCTTCTTCCGTTTAATCGCCTAGGTGTTCAAACGCTGCCGCGCTTCAGCGCCAATCTCTGCCCTGGTCAAAAAGGACGCTTCCTCAGTTTAATCGCCTCACAGTGTGTAAACCCTGCCGTGCTTCAGCGCCGATCTCTGCCTTTTTCAAAAGGTACGCATCCTCAGTTTAATCGCCTCAGAGTGTTCAAACGCTGCCGCTCATCAGCACCGATCTGTGCCCTCTTCAAAAGAGACGCTTTTTCAGTTTAATCGCCTCAGACTGTTCAAACGCTGCCGCGCTTCAGCGCCGATTTCCGCCTTGTTCAAAAGGGACGCTTCCTCAGTTTAATCACCTCAGTGTGTTCAAACACAGCCACGCTTCAGCGCCGATCTCTATCCTGTTTGAAAGGGACGCTTCTTCCGTTTAATCGCCTAGGTGTTCAAACGCTGCCGTGCTTCAGCGCTGATCTGTTGAAATGAGACGTTTCCTCAGTTTAATCGCCTCACAATGTGTAAACCCTGCAGCGCGTCAGCGCCGATCTCTGCCTTGTTCAAAAAGCACGCTTCCTCAGTTTAATCTGCTCAGAGTGTTCAATCGCTGCCGCGCTTCAGAAGCCGATCTGTGCCCTGTTCGAAAGGGACGCTTCCTTTGTTTAATCACCTCAGTGTGTTCAAACGCTGCCGCGCTTCAGCGCCGATCTCTGTCCTGTTCAAAAGGGACGATTCCTCAGATTAATCACCTCAGAATGTTCAAACGCTGCTGTGCTTCAGCACCGATCTCTGCATTGTTCAAAAGGGACACTTCCTCAGTTTAATCGCCTCAGAATGTTCAAACGCTGCCGTGCTTCAGCGCCGATCTCTGTCCTGTTCAAAAGGGACGATTCCTCAGATTAATCGCGTCAGTGTTCAAACGTTGCCGCGCTTCAGCGCCGATCTCTGTCTTGTTCAAAAGGGACGCTTCCTCAGTTTAATCGCCTCAGATTGTTCAAACGCTACAGCTCTACAGGACCGATTTCTGCCCTGTTTGAAAGGGACGCTTTTTCAGATTAATCGCCTCAGAATGTTCAAACGCTGCTGTGCTTCAGCACCGATCTCTGCATTGTTCAAAGGTGCGCTTCCACAGCTTAATCGCTTCAGAGTGTTCAAGCGCTGCCGCGCTTCAGCGCCGATCTCTATTCTGTTCGAAAGGGACGTTTCTTCTGTTTAATCGCGTCAGTGTTCAAACGTTGCCGCGCTTCAGCGCCGATCTCTGCCTTGTTCAAAAGGGACGCTTCCTCAGTTTAATCGCCTCAGATTGTTCAAACGCTACCGCGCTACAGGACCGATTTCTGCCCTGTTTGAAAGGGACGCTTTTTCAGTTTAATCGCCTCAGACTGTTCAAACGCTGCCGCGCTTCAGCGCCGATCTCTTCCTGTTCAAAAGGGACGCTTTTTCCGTTTAATTGCCTCAGACTGTTCAAATGCTGCCGCGCTTCAGCGCCGATGTCTGCACTGTTCGATAGGGACGCTTCCTCAGTTTACATTGCAAATGGGATGACATTCGATTACCTGACTTAAATATATAGCAATTGGGATTTAAGTAGTATTGCAAATGGGATCACATACTATATCATTAAATATATTGCAATTGGGATTTAAAATACATTGCAAGTGGGATGACAGGTTATTCCAAAACCTGTAAATTTTTCATCCATTCATTATATTGGAAAAGGGATGGCTTTCATTATATTGCAAGTGGGATTAATATGATTATAATATATTGTTATTTGGATCAATAATATATTGCAATTGGAATGTGATTCTAATATCATTACATATATTGCAAATGGGGTGACACTATGTACAATTTCATGACAATATATTGCAATTGGGCTTAATAATATATTGCAATTGGGATGAGTCAATTTATGACTATTTGACAAAATACATGACAAAATTTTACAAACAAATGCATATTTCATGCAGCACGTGTCCCTCAGTAACTTTCAATGGCTCAATAGTCAGAATCTTGGTGTCCAAAACCTATACATTTTTATCATTGCAAAAAGAAAAAAAAATTAATTAATTAATTAAAATATATATATATATATTGCAATAGAATACGGCTAAGATGGCTGCGCGTTCGAACGCAGCGGCTCAGAGATCTCCCAATAAGTGCTTTTTATGTTTGTTTTTGTACGTATTTTCTGTTATTTTAAACGCGGTTTGTTGTGCGAACACTACCTACAGCCGACAGGATCTTCTGTCGATAGGATTACAGATGGAGGGAACCGTTACAACGGAGTTTCTTCACTACCGTAACATACCAGCGGACATAGCCAGAGCACCGGGCTCCCCATGGCTCGTGCTGACCGAAAGGAAAAGAAGGCGGGGCTGCAGAGCCGGCGCATGGGAAAAGTTAAGGAAAACGCCACACAAACCTCCACTTCCCAGCCTTTTCCTCACAAATGCCAGGTCAGTTGCAAACAAAATGGACGAGCTGCGGCTACTGGTGGATGAAAACAGATCTAACGAGCCGCATTCTACACCGCCATGACAGGAATCAGAACTCACGTAAACAACGAGGTGGGGGTCTCTGTTTGTACATCAATGACAAATGGGCAAATGATACTAGGATTGTTGACAGTCACTGTTCACCAGACCTAGAATATCTGACTGTAAAATGCAGACCTTTCTTCCTTCATCGTGAGTTTTCAGCTGTCCTGATCACTGCAGTGTATATAGCTCCTGATGCTAAAGCTAACTCAGCCCTGAGCCTCTTATACAGTGCCATTAGTACACAGCTAAATAAATACCCAGAGGCTGTACATATTATAGCAGGGGACTTCAATCACGTAGACCTAAAAGTGGCATTTCCCAAATTTCACCAGCATGTAAAGTGTGCTACACGCAGAAAACGTCTACTGGATAAAGTCTACAGCAACATTACACATGGATACAGGGCAATATCATCACCCCACTTGGGACAGTCAGACCACATATCAGTGTTCATGTTACCAGCTTACATCCCCCTCAGAAGAAGGGATCCCCCCACTTCAAAAACTGTTAAAATACGGCCTAAGGATGCTTCATTAATTCTTCAAGACTGTTTTTATAACACAGACTGGAGTATTTTTGAAATGCAGGACCTGGAAGAGTACACATCATCTGTACTCTCTTACATCAGGCACTGCATCGACACCGTCACAATTGACAAACGCATCCGGGTATATGGCAATCAAAAACCATGGATGACTGGGAAGGTCAGGACACTGCTTAGGAACAGGAACACTGCCTTCAGGTCCCATGATGCAGAATTGTACAGTGCAGCCAGGGCGAACCTGAAGAGGGGTATCAGACAGACGAAGCTGAATTACAAGAACAAAATTGAGGACCATCTCCAAAGCAACAGCTCAAAGCAGATGTGGCAGGGAATCCAAATCATAACTAACTACTAGCCCAGATCCAACACTGTGGTTGGTGATGCGACCATGGCAGAGGAGCTTAACTGTTTCTTTGCCCGCTTTGAAAAAGATCTCCAGATCCAGCTCCAGATACACCATCCAACACCAGCCACATCTTCATAGTGGGGGAAAATGATGTGAGGCGGGTACTAAGGTCAGTGAACCCCAGGAAAGCAGCAGGACCTGACGGTGTCACTGGCAGAGTGTTGAAAACCAGCTGTGCAAACCAGCTGACAGGGGTCTTCACTAAAATATTCAATATATCCTTATCACAGGCCACCGTCCCGCCCTGTCTATACAATTTTGTTATACCTTTGGTATAATGACAATAAAGATTCTATTCTATTCTATTCTATTCTATACTGGAATTGGGATCATCAGATCTCAGCCTTGGAGTGAGATAGGGCTTTGAAATGTACGTTCCTCTCTAAGTCTCCATGTACCCAACCTATGGTCTGAGTTTGAGGAAGATCAGAGAAACTCAACAATTTAGCAAAAAAAAGCGCGTCAGCGCCGATCTCTGCTTTATTCAAAAAGCACGCTTCCTCAGTTTAGTCTGCTCAGAGTGTTCAACCGCTGGTGCGCTTTAGCGCCGATTTCTGCCCTGTTCAAAAGGGAAGCTTCTTCAGATTAATCGCCTCAGACTGTTCAATCGCTGCCGGCGCCTCAGCGCCGATCTCTGTCCTGTTCAAAAGGGAAGCTTCTTCAGATTAATCGCCTCAGACTGTTCAATCGCTGCCGGCGCCTCAGCGCCGATCTCTGCCCTGTTCAAAAGGGACGCTTCCTTAGTTTAATCACCTCAGTGTGTTCAAACGCTGTTGCGCTTCAGCACGGATTTCTGCCATGTTCAAATGGGAGGCTTCCTCAGTTTATTCGCCTCAGAGTGTTCAAACGCAGTTGCGCTTCAGCGCCGATCTCTGCCTTCTTCAAAAAGGACGCTTTTTTAGTTTAATCGCTTCAGAGTGTTCAATCGCAGCCGCGCGTCAGCGCTGATCTCTGCCTTATTCAAAAAGCACGCTTCCTCAGTTTAATCTGCTCAAAGTGTTCAACCGCTGGTGCGCTTTAGCGCCGATTTCTGCCCTGTTCAAAAGGGACGCTTCCTCAGATTAATCGCCTCAGACTGTTCAATCGCAGCCGCGGTTCAGCGCCGATCTCTGCCTTGTTCAAAAGAGACGCTTTTTCAGTTTAATCTCCTAAGAGTTTTCAAGCGCTGCCGCGCATCAGACACTGCAGTTTATACAATTAAACCCTTGGTAGTGATTGAGAGAGACACTTTTCAGGCAGTGCACCTGTCCCCTAATCACTGCCAAGGGTTTAATTGTCTAAAATGCAGTGTCCAAAACCAGTATATTTTTTACCCATGTAATATATTGGAGATGGGATCCCATTTCCAATATCTTGCAATGGTAAAAAATATACTGGTTTTGGACACTGCAATTTAGACAATTAAACCCTTCGTAGTGATTGAGAGACACACTTTTCATGCAGTGCACCTGTCCCTTAACCACTACCAAGGGTTTCACTGTCTACATTGCAGTGTCCAAAACCAGTATATTTTTTACCTTTGCAATATATTGGAAGTGGGATCGTCAGATCTCAGCTTTGGAGTGAGCTAGAACCTCCAAATTTGCGTTCCTCTTCAAGTCTTGGCCTCCTTAACCCATGGTGCAAGTCTGAGGATGATCAGAGAAACGCAATATTTTGGGTCAAAAAACTCTAAGGGGTACCCTTTTGAGTTTTTTTGGACCTAAAAATCTTTTTTCTTCAATCTTCACCAAACATGCACCATGGGTTAAGGAGGCCAAAACTTTGGAGGTTGTAGCTCACTCCAAAGCTGAGATCTGACGATCCCATTTCCAATATATTGCATGGGTAAAAAATATACTGGTTTTGGACACTGCAATTTAGACAATTAAACCCTTGGTAGACTGTTCAATCGCTGCCGGCGCCTCAGCGCCGATCTCTGCCTTGTTCAAAAGGGACGCTTCCCTCAGATTAATCGCCTCAGTGGTCAGAGTGTTCAAACGCAGTTGCGCTTCAGCGCTGATCTCTGCCTTCTTCAAAAAGGATGCTTTTTCAGTTTAATCTCTTAAGAGTGTTCAAACGCTATCGCGCTACAGGGCCGATCTCTGCCCTGTTTGAAAGGGACACTTCTTTAGTTTAATCGCTTCAGAGTGTTCAATCGCAGCCGCGCGTCAGCGCCGATCTCTGCCTTATTCAAAAAGCACGCTTCCTCAGTTTAATCTGCTCAGAGTGTTCAATTGCTGGTGTGCTTTAGGGCCGATTTCTGCCCTGTTCAAAAGGGACGCTTCCTCAGATTAATCGCCTCAGACTGTTCAATCGCTGAGGCGCCGATCTCTGTCCTGTTCGAAAGGGACGCTTCTTTAGTTTAATCGCCTCAGAGTGTTCAGTCGCAGCCGCGGTTCAACGCCGATCTCTGCCTTGTTCAAAAGAGACGCTTTTCAGTTTAATCTCCTAAGAGTTTTCAAGCGCTGCCGCGCATCAGACACTGCAGTTTATACAATTAAACCCTTGGTAGTGATTGAAGAGAGGACACCTTCCATGCAGTGCACCTGGTCCCTTAAAACCACTACTAAGGTTTTAACTATCCAAAACAGTATATTTTTTTCCCATGTAAATATATTGAAGATGTGATCCCTTGCCCAACTTATTAAACAGGCAAAAACATTACTGGGTTTTTGAACAGGCATTTTATACTGGTTTTTAGACGAGTATAATGCTAGTGGGACCCATGTAGTATGTCAAATAGGCTTGGAAATAAATTGTCAGAATCTGAGTGTCCAAAACCAGTATATTTTTAACCATATAGGATATATTGGAGATGGGATCCCTTGCCCAACTTATTGAAACAGGCCAAAAATATACTGAATATTAAAAATACCAGAATATTATAGTGGGACACATGTAGTATGTCATAATATCTGTGGACATTGAAAAGTCATCCCATTTGCAATATATATTCATCCCAATTACAATATATTGAATACCTTTGTGGGGTCCCATTAGCACCCATACAGTAGTGAAGGCTTCAAATGCTTATTTTTCACACTTCCCATTATGGGTCGACAAGCACGAAACACATATCAAACTGGATTCGTCTCAATGAGTAGATGCTGTTTTTGACACCACATGAGCTAATTCCTTTTAAAAAAAGGGCGGAAAATCGCGCCGTTTTCGATTTGATTATTGACTAAATTAACATGTTTCTTGGGCACATTGGTGGAACAATTTTGATATCCACAAAGTCAGGAGGACTCCTAGATTATAATTCAATTGAGTCCCAGTTTTCTGTGTTTGTCCTTTCACTCCCGCCGAGCCAATCAGTCACACGTTAGCAATCGATTGTTATCTACACTCGTTTTACATACTTCCCTACACGCAATGATACACATATCATTGGATTCATCTCGATGAGTAGATGCTGTGTGATGCAACTTGAGCTAACTCCCCGGGAAATCGCGGAAAATCGCGCCGTTCTTAAAATGTTTAGCTACTAAATTTATATGTTTATTGGGCACTTGGGCACTTGTCCTACAAGTTCTGGAAGCAGTAGAAATGGTTCAAAGGCAGTCAAGAGAAACACAAAAAAGGCGTTGAAAATGATCGCGTGAACCTAGAAGTTCCAGATTTTTCACACTGCTTCTAGAGGTGTCAACGACCCACATACTTGAGTTTTGAGTCAATCGCATCTTTCCAAGCAGTGTTATACCAAGCGCATAAGAATTTGAATGGAAATATATTGTAATTGGAACGTGTCCAAATGGGGTCTAGAAAGGTCTGACGAGTCCGAACGGTCGGGTACATTGCAGGCATAGGCTCTAGATAAACATACTCAAATTTGGAACCGTTTGGGCATTCCGAACTATTTTTTATCGGGGTAACGATTCGAGCAAAATCCATGCAAACTTAGACCCTGGGCGTATGCCTTTCTAAGAAATACTGAAGGGCCCTACAAATTCTCACAAGGGTCTAGAGCCTTGTGAATGAATGTCATCTCATTTGCAATATATTTTGAATCCCACTTGCAATATATTTAATGATATAGAATGTCATCCCACATGCAATTTATTTTGAATCAGACTTCCAATATATTTAATTAAGGTAATCGAAAGCCATCCCACTTGCAATATATTTTGAATCTAAATTGCAATATTTTGAATTATATAGAATGTCATTCCGCTTGCAATTAATTTTGAATCCCACTTGCAATATATTTAATTAAGGGTCTCCGTGGAGGAGACAGTCTCTGAAAGGGTCTCCGTGGAGGAGACGTTCTCTCGACGGGTCTCTGTGGAGGAGACGGCCTCTGGAAAGACCTCTGTTGAGCACACGGCCTCTGGAAAGGCCTCTGTTGAGCGCACGGCCTCTGGAAAGGCCTCTGTTGAGCGCACGGCTTTAGAAAGGCCTCTGTTGAGCGCACGGCCTCTGGAAAGGCCTCTGTTGAGCGCACGGCCTCTGGGAAGGCCTCTGTTGACCACACGGCCTCTGGGAAGGCCTCTGTTGACCGCACAGCCTCTGGGAAGGTCTCAGACGAGTGCACGGCCTCTGGGAAGGCCTCAGACAAGTGCACGGCCTCTGGGAAGGCCTCAGACGAGTGCACGGCCTCTGGGAAGGCCTCAGACGAGTGCACGGCCTCTGGGAAGGCCTCAGACGAGTGCACGGCCTCTGGGAAGGCCTCTGAGACTGCTGACGCCCTGGAAGCAGCCACTGGAACTGCTGACACCCTGGATGCAGCCACTGGAACTGCTGACGCCCTGGATGCAGCCACTGGAACTGCTGACGCCCTGGATGCAGCCACTGGAACTGTTGACGACCCCTGGATGCAGCCACTAGAACTGTTGACGCCCTGGACGCAGCCACTGGAACTGCTGACGCCCTGGACGCAGCCACTGGGACTGCTGACGACCTGGATGCAGCCACGGGGACTGCTGACGCCCTGGATGCAGCCACTGGAACTGCTGACGACCTGGATGCAGCCACTGGAACTGCTGTTGACCTGGATGCAGCCACTGGGACTGCTGACGTCCTGGATGCAGCCACTGGGACTGCTGACGCCCTGGACACAGTCACCGGTCCTGCAACAGAAAGCCTGGGAGAATGCACTTGCAGGAACGTACGTGGTGCAGGAGTGGGCACGACTGGAGGTGACGTGACTGTCCGTTTTGCAAAAGTCCATGGTTCAGGTGTAGGCACGACTGGGGGTGACGCGATTGTCCGTTTCGCAAGAGTCCGTGGTGCAGGAATGGGCACATCACTACGAGACACCTGAAGGTCAACTACCGGACTACAACGGTCGGCCTCACGAACCTCCACCACTAATGGTTCGAGCACGGAACTAGGTTGATCCGACTCACGTTTACCCACAACTAGACGATCGGATACGGAACTAGAGGGGTCGGAAGCACAACTATCGGGCGTGATACGCGCTCGCCGACGCTTGATTAAAGCAGTCCGGCTGGTGGCAAGCTGGGGATCCAGCACATGACCAACCAGAGCTGGCCGGACAGGGCAAACGGGTTCAAAACCCGTGGCTTCGATGCCCCGTGGGGAGCCAAAAGCGACCTCCAGCATCTCTAAGAGCTGCCCCACGGTTCCAGCCCGGAGCATCGGCCACTGCTGAGTAGCCCACGTTAAGGCCTCACCGGTCAGGTGAAGAACCAACCAACGACACCCTGGCATACTCGGTTTCCATGGGAACAACACAAAAGTAACGAATAAAATTCTCCACGAATGGTCGGCATTGGGCAGGGTCGCCGTTGAAATGGCCAAGGAGGAATGACCAATCAGGGAAACCTGCCATCTCCATGTGGGCGGGGGTTATTCTGTAACGTACGGGGGCCTAACAGGCAAGGAGACGAGCGCAGGTGTTGAAAAGGAAGGAAACATAAACTAAGCCGAAGCCGAAATTGGGTACAAAACAAACACGAAAACAGGTGGGAAACATAAACTAAGCCGAAGCCGAAAACGGGTAGAAAACAAACCAAACACGGAAGTAACTAGAGGATCGATACCTGGAGAGTGAGGCGCGTAGGGACGCGATATGTAGAGAGGCGGGCATGGAGCACCAACAAGGTAAGGAGCGTAGGGACGCGAGACGAGGGGCGGCGCGTAGGGATGCAACCGACATTAACATAATCAATAACCCGCGATAAGAGTCTCTCCCGGACGCGCTTCCTGATTGGTCCGTGACGCGGTGCGCGCTGTCGTGGCGCGTGACAGAGCCCCCCCCAAGGAGTCCGAGACGGAGCTAGGACTCCAAAAGGGACCCCCCGGTGCAGGACCATCTCAGGGGGTCGCCTCGCTGGGCGGACTCCAGGAGGGGACCGCCAGCAGTCGGGCGGCTGGCGAGCGGAGGCGCCAACAAGAGGCAGGCAAGGGGAGTCGACGAGGGGAGTAGAATTCTATCCCACTAGCAATATATCTTAAATCCCAATTGCAATATATTTAATCAAGGTGATCGAATGTCATCTCATTTGCAATATATTTTGAATCCTAATTGCAATATTTTTAATGATATAGAATGTTATTCAACTTGCAATTTATTTTGAATCCCACTTCCAATATATTTAATTAACGTAATCGAATGCCATCCCATTTGCAAAATATTTTGAATCCCACTTCCAATATATTTAATTCAGGTAATCGAATGCCATCCCACTTGCAATGTAATTTGAATCCTAATTGCCATATTTTTAATGATATAGATTGTCATTAAACTTGCAATTTACTTTGAATCCCACTTCCAATATATTTATCTAAAGTAATCGATTGCCATCCCACTTGCAATATATTTTGAATACCACTTCCAATATATTTAATTAAAGTAATCGAATGCCATCCCACTTGCAAAATATTTTTTGAATCCCACTTTCAATATATTTAATTAAGGTAAATCTAATGCCATCCCACTTGCAATATATTTTGAATCCGTCTTCCGATATATTTATTTAAGGTAATCGAATGCCATCCCATTTGCAATATAATTGAATCCCACTTGAAATATATTTAATGATATAGAATGTCATCCAACTTGCAATTTATTTTGCTTCCCCCTCCCAATATATTTAATTAAGAAAATCTAATGCCATCCCCTTTGCAATCTATTTTGAATCCCACTTCCAATATGTTCAATTAAGGTAATCAAATGCCATCCCACTTGCAATATATTTTGAATCCTAATTGCAATGTTTTTAATGAAATAGGGTTCAAAAGGGACGATTCCTCAGATTATTCGCCTCACAGTGTGTAAACCCTGCCGTGCTACAGTGCCGATCTCTGCCTTTTTCAAAAGGTACGCATCCTGAGTTTAATCGCCTCAGAGTGTTCAAACGCTGCCGCTCATCAGTACCGATCTGTGCCCTGTTCGAAAGGGACGCTTTTTCAGTTTAATTGCCTCAGACTGTTCAAACGCTGCCGCGCTTCAGCGCCGATTTCCGCCTTGTTCAAAAGGGACGCCTCCTCAGTTTAATCGCCTCAGACTGTTCAAACGCTGCTGGGCTTCAGCACGATCTCTGTCCTTTTCGAAAGGGACGCTTCCTCAGATTATATTGCAAATGGGATGACATTCGACTACCTGAATGAAATATATAGTAATTGGGATTTAAGCAATATTGCATGTGGGATCACATACTATATCATTAAATATATTGCAATTGGGATTCAAAATATATTGCAAGTGGGATGAAAACCTGGACCAAACATGGACAAACATGCACCATGGGTTAAGGAGGCTAAGATCTAGAGAGGAACGAAAATTTGGAGGTTCTAGCTCACTCCAAAGCTGAGATCTGACGATTCCATTTCCAATATATTGCATGGGTAAGAAATATACTGATTTTGGACACTGCATTTTAGACAATTAAACCCGTGGTAGTGATTGAGAGAGACACTTTTTATGCAGTGCAACTGTCTCTTAACCACTACCAAGGGTTTAACTGTCTAAATTGCAGTGTCCAAAACCAGTATATTTTTTACCCATGTAATATATTGGAGATGGGATCCCTTGCCCAACTTATTAAACAGGCCAAAAATATACTGAATATTAAAAATACCAGAATAGTATAGTGGGACACATGTAGTATGTCATATATCTGTGGACAATGAAAAGTCATCCCGTTTGCAATATATATTCATCCCAATTACAATATATTGCCATCCCACTTGCAATCTATTTTGAATCCCACTTCCAATATGTTCAATTAAGGTAATCGAATGCCATCCCACTTGCAATCTATTTTGAATCCCATTTCCAATATGTTTTTATTAAGGTAATCGAATGCCATCCCATTTGCAATATATTTTGAATCCCACTTGAAATATATTTAATGATATAGGATGTCATCAAATTTGCCATTTATTTTGCTTCCCACTTCCAACATATTTAATTAAAGTAATCGAATGCCATCCCACTTGCGATATATTTAGAATCTTACTTCCAAAATATTTAATTAAGGTAATTGAATGCCATCCCACTTGCAATATATTTAATGATATAGAATGTCATCCCACATGCAATTTATTTTAAATCAGACGTCCAATATATTTAATTAAGGTAATCGAAAGCCAACCCACTTGCAATATAATTTGGATTTAAATTTCAATATTTTTAATTGTGTAGAATGTCATTCCGGTTGCAATTAATTTTGAATCCCACTTCCAATATATTTCATTAAGGTAATCGAATGACATCACACTTGCAATATATTTTGAATCCTAATTGCAATATTTGTAATGATATTTAATGTCATTCAACTTGCAATTTATTTTGAATTTCAATTGCTCCGTTTTATCGGCTCAGACTGTTCAAACGCTGAAGCGCTTCAACGCGATCTCTGCCCTGTTCAATAGGGATGCTTCCTCAGTTTAATCGACTCAGTGTGTTCAAGCGCTGCCGCACATCAGAGACGATCTCTATCCTGTTCGAAAGGGACGCTTTTTTAGTTTAATCGCCTCAGATACTAAAGGCTGCCAGGCTTTAGCCCCGATTTCCGCCTTGTTCAAAAGGGACGCTTCCTCAGTTTAATCGCCTCAGACTGTTCAAACGCTGCTGGCTTCAGCGCGATCTCTGCCATTTTCGAAACGGACGCTTTTTCAGTTTAATCGCCTCAGACTGTTCAAACGCTGCCGCGCTTCAGCGCCAATTTCCGCCTTGTTCAAAAGGGATGCCTCCTCAGTTTAATCACCTCAGTGTGTTCAATCGCAGCCGCGCTTCAGCGCCGATCTTTATCCTGTTCGAAAGGGATGCTTCTTCCATTTAATCGCCTAGGTGTTCAAATGCTGCCGCGTTTCAGCGCCGATCTGTTCAAAAGGGAGGCTTGCTCAGTTTAATCGCCTCACAGTGTCTAAACCCTGCCGCGCGTCGTCGTAGATATCTGCTTTTTTCAAGAGGTACGCTTCCTCAGATTAATCGCCTCAGAGTGTTCAACCGCTGCCGCGCATCAGCACCGATCTGTGCCCTGTTCGAAAGGGACGCTTTTTCAGTTTAATCGCCTCAGAGTGTTCAATCGCTGCCGCGCTTCAGCGCTGATGTCTGCCCTGTTCAAAAAGCACGCTTCCTCAGTTAATGGCCTCAGAGTGTTCAATCGCTGTCGCGCTTCAGCGCCGATGTCTGCTTTGTTTGAAAGGGACGCATCCTCAGTTTAACCGACTCAGTGTGTTCAAACGCTGCCGCACATCAGCGCCGATCTCTGTCCTGTTCAAAAGGGATGACTTTTCAGATTAATCGCCTCACACTGGTCAAGCGCTGCCTCACATCAGAGACGATCTCTGTCCTGTTCGAAAGGGACGCTTTTTTAGTATATTCGCCTCAGACTGTTCAAACGCTGAAGGGCTTTAGCCCTGATTTCAGCCTTGTTCAAAAGGGACGCTTGCTCCGTTTTATTGGCTCAGACTGTTCAAATGCTGAAGCGCGTCAGCGCGATCTCTGCCCTGTTCGAAAGGACGCTTCCTCAGTTTAATCGACTCAGTGTGTTCAAACGCTGCCGCACATCAGCGCCCATCTCTGTCCTGTTCAAAAGGGATGATTCCTCGGATTATTCGCCTCAGAGTGTTCAAACGCTGCGGCGCATCAGCGCCGATCTCTGTCCTGTTCAAATGGGATGATTCCTCAGATTAATCGCCTCACAGTGTGTAAACCCTGCCGCGCTTCAGTGCCAATCTCTGCCTTTTTCAAAAGGGACGCTTCCTGAGTTTAATCGCCTCAGACTGTTCAAACGCTGCCTCGCTTCAGCGCGATCTCTGCCCTTTTCGAAAGGGACGCTTCCTCAGATTATATTGCAAATGGGATGACATTCGACTACCTGAATTAAATATATAGTAATTGGGATTTAAGCAATATTGCAAGTGGGATCACATACTATATCATTAAATATATTGCAATTGGGATTTAAAATATATTGCAAGTGGGGTGACATTCTATATCATTAAATACATTGCAATTGGGATTCAAAATATATTGCAAGTGGGATGAAAACCTGGTCCAAAACCTGTAAATTTTTCATCCATTCATTATATTGGAATTGGGATGGCTTTCATTATATTGCAAGTGGGATTAATATGATTATAATATATTGTTATTTGGATCAATAATATATTGCAATTGGAACGTGATTCTAATATCATTACATATATTGCAAAAGGGGTGACACTATGTTCATGACAATATATTGCAATTGGGCTTAACAATATATTGCAATTGGAATGAGTCAATTTATGACTATTTGACAAAATACATGACAAAATTTGACAAACAAATGCATATTTCATGTAGCACGTGTCCCTCAGTCACTATCAATGGCTCAATAGTCAGAATCTTGGTGTCCAAAACTATTGTATTTTTTATTATTGAAATATATTGTAATTGGGATCATTGATTCTCAGCCTTGGAGTGAGATACGGCTTTGGAATGTACGTTCCTCTCTAAGTCTCCATGTCCCCAACCTATGGTGTGAGTTTGAGGAAGATCAGAGAAACTCAACAATTTGGCCCAAAAAAACTCTAAGGGGTTTTTTGGGCCCAAAAATCTTTTTTCTTCAATCTTCACCAAACTTGCACCATGAGTTAAGGAGGCCAAGACCTAGAGAGGAACGCAAATTTGGAGGTTCTAGCTCACTCCAAAGCTGAGATCTGACTATTCCATTTCCGATATATTGCATGGGTAAAAATATACTGGTTTTGGACACTGCAATTTAGACAATTAAACCTGTGGTAGTGATTGAGAGACACACTTTCCATGCAGTGCACCTGTCCCTTAACCACTACTAAGGTTTTAACTACCCAAATTGCAGTGTCCAAAACCAGTATATTTTTTACCCATGTAATATATTGGAGATGGGATCCCTTGCCCAACTTATTAAACAGGCCACAAATATACTGAATATTAAAAATACCAGAATAGTATAGTGGGACACATGTAGTATGTCATATATCTGTGGACAATGAAAAGTCATCCCATTTGCAATATATATTCATCCCAATTACAATATATTGAATACCTTTGTGGGGTCCCATTAGCACCATACAGTAGTGACGGCTCAAATGCTTATTTTTCACACTTCCCATGAGTCTACAAGCACGAAACACATATTACTGGATTCGGCTCGATGACTAGATGCTGTTTGATACCAGAAATATGAGCTAATTCCTTCCAAAATGGCGGAAAATCGCGCCGTTTTGGATTTGATTATTGACTAAATTAACATGATTCTTGGGCACATTGGTGGACAATTTTCATATCCACAAATTCAGGAGGACTCCTAGATTATAATTCAATTGAGTCCCAGTTTCTGTGTTTGTCCTTTCACTCCCGCCGAGCCAATAACTCACACGTTAGCAACCGATTGCTATCTACACTCGTTTTACATACTTCCCGGTGGTCTACACGCATGACACACATATCGTTGGATTCATCTCGATGAATAGATGCTGTGTGATATCAGTCAAGAGAAACACAAAAAAGGCGTTGAAAATGATCGCGTGAACCTAGAAGTTCCAGATTTTTCACACTGCTTCTAGAGGTGTCAACGGCCCACATACTTGAGGTTTGAGTCAATCGCATCTTTCCAAGCAGTGTTATACCAAGCGTATAGGAATTTGAATGGAAATATACTGCAATTGGGACGTGTCCAAATGGGGTCTAGAAAGGTCTGACGAGTCCGAACGGTCGGGTACATTGTCGGCATAGGCTCTAGATAAACATACTTAAATTTGGAACCGATCGGGCATTCCGAACTATTTTTTTATCGGGGTAACGATTCGAGCAAAATCCATGCAAACTTAGACCCTGGGCGTATGCCTTTCTCAGAAATACTGAAGGGCCTTACAAATTCTCACAAGGGTCTAGAGCCTTGTGAATGAATGTCATCCCATTTCCAATATAATAAAAGGATGAAAGATATGCAGGTTTTGGACGATTAATGTCATCCCACATGCGATATATTTTGAATTCCAATTCCAATATATTTAACAATATAGAATGTCATCCCACTTGCAATCTATTTTGAATCCCACTTGCAATAAACTTAATGATATAGAATTCTATCCCACTAGCAATATATCTAAAATCCCAATTGAAATATATTTAATCAAGGTGATCGAATGTCATCTCATTTGCAATTTATTTCGAATCCCACTTGCAATATATTTAGTGATATAGGATGTCATCCCACATGCAATTTATTTTGAATCAGACGTCCAATATGTTTAATTAAGGTAATCGAAAGCCATCCAATTTGCAATATAATTTGGATTTAAATTGCAATATTTTTAATTACATAGAATGTCATTCCGCTTGCAATTAATTTTGAATCCCACTTCCAAAATATTTCATTAAGGTAATCGAATGACATCTCACTTGCAAAATATTTTGAATCCCACTTCCAATGTATTTAATGAAGGTAATCGAATGCCATCCCACTTGCAATATATTTTGAATCCTAATTGCAATAATTTTAATGATATAGAATGTCAATCAACTTGCATTATATTTTGATTCCCACTTCTAATATATTTAATTAACGTAATCGAATGCCATCCCACTTGCAAAATATTTTGAATCGCACTTCCAATATATTTAATTAGGTGTCAATCGAATGCCATCCCACTTGCAATATATTTTGAATCCTAATTTGCAATATTTTTAATTTTAATGATATAGAATGTCAATCAACTTGCAATTTATTTTGAATTCCCACTTCCAATATATTTATTTAAGGTACTTGAATGCCATACCGCTTACAATAATATTTTGAATCCCACTTCCAATATATTTAATTAACGTAATCGAATGCCAATCCCACTTGCAAAATATTTTGAATCCCAACTTCCAATATATTTAATTAAAATAATCGAATGCCATCCCACTTGCAATTTATATGTTGAATCCTAAAATGCAATATTTTTTAATGATATAGAATGTCAATCAACTTGCAATTTATTTTGAATCCCACCTTCCAATATATTTAATTAAAAAAAGTAAGTGAATGCCATCCCACTTGCAATGTATTTTGAATCCTAATTGCTATATTTTTGATTAAGGTAATCGAATGCCATCCCACTTGCAATATATTTAGAATCCTACTTCCAAAATATTTAATTAAGGTAATCGAATGCCATCCCACTTGCAATATATTTTGAATCACACTTCCAATATAATTCAGCACCGATTTCTGCCCTATTCAAAAGGGACGCTTCCTCCGTTTAACCGCCTCAGGGTGATCAATCGCTACAGCGCATCAGCGCCGATCTCTGCCCTGGTCGAAAGGGACGCTTCCTTAGTTTAATCACCACAGTGTGTTCAAACTCTGCCGCTTCAGCACCGATTTCTGCCCTGTTCAAATGGGACGCTTCCTCAGTTTATTCGTCTCAGAGTGTTGAAACGCAGCCGCGCTTCAGCGCTGATCTCTGCCTTCTTCAAAAGGGACGCTTTTTCAGTTTAATCTCCTAAGAGTGTTCAAATGCTACCGCTACAGGGCCGATCCCTGCCCTGGTCGAAAGGGACGCTTCCTCAGTTTAATCGCCTCAGTGTGTTCAAGCGCTGCCGCGCATCAGCGCCGATCTCTGTCCTGCTCAAAAGGGATGATTCCTCAGACTAATCGCTTCACAGTATTCAAACGCTGCCGCGCTTCAGCGCCGATGTCTGTCCTGTTGAAAGTGACGCTTTCTCAGTTTAATCGCCTCAGTGTGTTCAAGCGCTGCGGCGCATCACCGCTAATCTCTGTCCTGTTCAAAAGGGATGATTCCTCAGATTAATCGTCTCGGAGTGTTCAAACGCTGCCACGCATCAGCGCCGATGTCTGCCCTGTTTGAAAGGGATGCTTGCTCAGTTTAATCGCCTCAGTGTGTTCAAGCGCTGTCGCGCGTGAGCGCCGATCTCTGTACTGTTCAAACGGGATGATTCCTCAGATTAATCGCCTCAGAGTGTTCAAGCGCTGCCGCCCATCAGCGCCGATCTCTGTCCTGTTCAAATGGGATGATTCCTCAGATTAATGCCTCACAGTATTAAAACGCTGCCGCGCTTCAGCGCCGATGTCTGCCCTGTTTGAAAGGGACGCTTGCTCAGTTTAATCGCCTCAGTGTGTTCAAGCGCTCTGCGCGTGAGCGCCGATGTCTGTACTGTTCAAACGGTATGATTCTTCAGATTAATGCCTCACAGTGTTTAATCGCTGCCGCGCTTCAGCGCCGATTTCTGCCCTGTTCAAAAGGGACGCTTCCTCAGTTTAATCGCCTCAGTGTGTTCAAGCGCTGCCGCGCTTCAGCGCCGATTTCTGCCTTGTTCAAATGGGATGATTCCTCAGATTAATCGCCTCACAGTGTTCAAACGCTGCGGCGCATGAGCGCCGATGTCTGCCCTGATCGAAAGCGATGCTTGCTCAGTTTAATCGCCTCAGTGTGTTCAAGCGCTCCGCGCGTGAGCGCCGATCTCTGTCCTGCTCGAATGGGATGATTCCTCAGATTAATCGCCTCACAGTGTGTAAATCCTGCCGCGCTTCAGCGCCGATCTCTATCCTGTTTGAAAAGGAGTCTTCTTCCGTTTAATCTAATCGCTAGGTGTTCAAACGCTGCCGCGTTTTCAGCGCCCACTGTTCAAAAAGGGACGCTTCCTCAGTTTTTTAATCGTTTCACAAGTGTGCTCAACCCCTGCCGCGCTTCATCATCCGATCTCTGCCTTTTTTCAAAAGGTATTCATCCTCAGTTCATTTGCCTCAGACTGTTCAAACGCTGCCGCGGCTTTTCAGCCTCGATTTCCGCCTTGTTCAAAAGGGACCGCTTTTCCTCAGGTTTATATTGCCAAAAATGGGATTGACATTCGACTACCTGAAAAAATATATAGCAATTGGGATTTAAGCAATATTGCAAGTGGGATCACCATACTATTATCATTAAATATATTGCAATCAGGAATTCAAAAACTATATTTGCAAGTGGGGATGACATTTATCATTGAAAAAAGCTGTAAATATTTCATCCATGCATTATATTGGAAATGGGAAAGGCTTTCATTAGATTGCAAGTGGGATTAATATGATTATAATATAGTGTTATTTGGATCAATAATATATTGCAATTGGAATGTGAATCTAATTTCATTACGTATATTGCAAATGGGGTGACACTATGCACAATTTAATGACAATATGTTGCAGTTGGGCTTAATAATATATTGCAATTGGTATGAGTCAATTTATGATTATTTGACAAAATACTTGACAAACTTTGACAAACAAATGCATATTTCATGCAGCACATGTGTCCCTCAGTCACTATCAATGGCTCAATAGTCAGAATCTTGGTGTCCAAAACCTATATATTTTTTATCATTGCAATATATTGGAATTGGGATCATCAGATCTCAGCCTTGGAGTGAGATAGGGCTTTGAAATGTATGTTCCTCTTTAAGTCTCCATGTCCCCAACCTATGGTGTGAGTTTGAGGAAGATCAGAGAAACTCAACAATTTGGCCCAAAAAAACTCTAAGGTAATCGAATACCATCCCACTTGCAATATATTTTGAATCCCACTTCCAATATATTTCAGCGCCGATTTCTGCCCTGTTCAAAAGGGACGCTTCCTCAGTTTAACCGCCTCAGGGTGATCAATCGCTACAGCGTATCAGCGCCGATCTCTGCCCTGGTCGAAGGGGACGCTTCCTTTGTTTAATCACCACAGTGTGTTCAAACGCTGCTGCTTCAGCACCGATTTCTGCCCTCTTCAAATGGGACGCTTACTCAGTTTATTCGCCTCAGAGTGTTGAAACGCAGCTGCTCTTCAGCGCCGATCTCTGCCTTCTTCAAAAGAGACGCTTTTTTAGTTTAATCTCCTAAGAGTGTTCAAATGCAACCGCGCTACAGGGCCGATCTCTGGCCTGGTCGAAAGGACCGCTTCAGGGCCGATCTGTTCAAAAAGGACGCTTCCTCAGTTAAATCGTCTCACAGTGTGTAAACCCCGCCTCGCTTCATCGTTGATCTCTGCCCTGTTCCAAAGGGACGCTTCCTCAGTTTAATCGCCTCAGTGTGTTCAAGCGCTGCAGCGCATCAGCGCCGATCTCTGTCCTGTTCAAAAGGGATGATTTCTAAGATTAACCGCCTCAGAGTGTTCAAACGCTGCAGCGCATGAGCGCCGATGTCTGCCCTGTTCGAAAGGGACGCTTCCTCAGTTTAATCGCCTCAGACTGTTCAATCGCTTCTGCACTTTAGCGTAATCTGTGCCCTGATTGAAAGTGATGCTTACTCAGTTTAATCACCTCAGTGTGTTCAAACGCAGCCGCGCTTCAGCGCCGAACTCTATCCTGTTGGAATGGGACGCTTCTTCCGTTTAATCGCCTAGGTGTTCAAATGCTGCCGCGCTTCAGCGCCAAGCTGTTCAAAAGGGACGCTTCCTCAGTTTAATCACCTCACAGTGTGTAAACCCTGCGCGCTTCATCATTGATCTCTGCCTTTTCAAAAGGTACTCATCCTCAGTTCATTCGCCTCAGAGTGTTCAAACGCTGCCTTTCATCAGAACCGATCTGTGCCCTGTTCGAAAGGGACGCTTCCACAGTTTAATCGCCTCAGTGTGTTCAAGCACTGCCGCGCATCAGTGCCGATCTCTGTCCTGTTCAAAAGGGATGATTCCTCAGAATAACCGCCTCAGAGTGTTTAAATGCTGCCGAGCATCAGCGCCGATGTCTGCCCTGTTCGAAAGGGACGCTTCCTCAGTTTAATCGCTTCAGAGTGTTCAAGCGCTGCCGCGCATCAGCGACGATCTCTGTTTTGCTCAAAAGGGATGATTCCTCAGATTAATCGCCTCGGAGTGTTCAAAGGCCGCCGCGCATCAGCGCCGATCTCTGTCCTGTTCAAATGGGATGATTCCTCAGATTAATCGCCTCGGAGTGTTCAATCGCTGCTGCGCATCAGCGCCGATGTCTGTCCTTTTCGAAAGGGATGATTCCTCAGATTAACTGCCTCAGAGTGTTCAAACGCTGCCTCGGGTGAGTGCCAATCTCTGTCCTGTTCAAATGGGATGATTCCTCAGATTACTCGCCTCACAGTGTGTAAACCCTGCCGGGCGTCAGCACCGATTTCTACCCTGTTTAAAAGGGACGCTTCCTTAATTTAATCGCCTCAGAGTGTTCAAATGCTG